>OY856186.1:9192905-9357119 GCA_963693315.1 Diogma glabrata | reverse complement strand
CCTTGTCTCCAAGTCCCTAGCTTTGATTCAAATGTCCAGCTGCTGTTGCTGTAGTAGTTTTTACCCAAACAAGGTTGTACAGCTGGTCCAGTAATGGTCCATTAATAGAGGCCAGTAATGCAGCAATGCCGAGTACTGGCAAGGCAATCATGACTGGGTCATTAACATAATTTTTACTGAATGATAACTTGGAACAATAAATAGCTGTCATTCGTGGGCCAGAGAAAAGAAAAAAGCAATGGCCAATGTAAGGTTGTACAGTTGGCCCAGTAACGGATCAATAATGATGACAAGTATTGCGACCAATGGCCGAGTACTGGCGCCATGAATTGTGCCATAAAAAAAATTAAAATATCATAGGCAAATATAAATAAATTTAATACAAAACAATTTAATAATTTAAAATAAAACAAAGACTTATGAAAAAAATTTAAAACATATAGCAACATAAACCCTAATCAATATCTCAGCCGAGAAACGATAACTAAACTATAGGTCAAAAAATTTTCAAATATATATTTTTGTAGAATGGATTTTACTTTAGGTCAAAGTGTTTTAAGGCAAAACATTAACAACCATCAACACACCGGTTTTCAAATTAACCGATAGTCAACTAATATAGTGAATAAATTGGAAAAAATGCACGGGCTGATCACCCATATAAAACTAATCGATTAAATTAAGTTTTCAAGTGAAACTCAACAATAAAATTGAACGAATCGATTAAATCTAAAAGAAACGAAGCACACTTGGTGACAGACCTACGTTCCCATATGGAACATATATGGCACAAAATATAAAAATAAATGATGTTATACTATACTTACTTCTTTGCACCTTACACTATGTAATTATACACTTCCTTTTAGGTTATGGGTTTAATGACTAGTTAGCTTTTAATTACAAATGACTTTGTCAAAATTCACTAATATTTTCTCTGAAATAGGCACAACAAACCTAATTTGGAAAATTTATTTTGATATTGCTCTCTCTCTCTCTCTCTCTCTCATCCTTCCTCTCTCTCTCTCTCTCTCTCACTCTCTCTCTCCTCTCTCTCTTCTCATCTCCTCTCTCTCTCTCTCTCTCTCTCTCTCTCTCTCTCTCTCTCTCTCTCTCTCTCTCTCTCTCTCTCTCTCTCTCCTCTCTCTCTCTCCTCTCCTCTCTCTCATTCTCTCTCTCTCTCTCTCTCTCTCTCTCTCTCTCTCTCTCTCTCTCTCTCTCTCTCTCTCTCTCCTTCTCTCTCTCTCTCTCTCTCTCTCTCTCTCTCTCTCTCCTCTCTCTCTCTCTCTCTCTCTCGCTCTCTCTCTCTCTCTCTCTCTCTCTCTCTCTCTCTCTCTCTCTCTCTCTCTCTCTCTCTCTCTCTCTCTCTCTCTCTCTCTCTCTCTCCTCTCTCTCCTCTCTCTCTCTCTCTCTCTCTCTCTCTCTCCTCTCTCTCTCTCTCTCTCTTTCTCTCTTTCTCTCTCTCTCTCTCTCACTCTCGCGCGCGCGCCCCCTAGAGGAGGTTCCGACCATACTCCGTTTGTGAATTTTGATCAATAACCTTCAGAGGTATTAAGAGAAATGAAGAAGCTTACGGGTGATTCAGTAAGTGATCATATCATTAAAAGATTATGGCTTCGAAGATTGCCGAAATACATGACTGTTCCTTTGATTGCGGTGGAAGAAAAAACTATATCAGATCTCTTAGACCTATGTAGCCGACAAGATTTATGAAGCAAGTGATTCTCCTAACGTGTTTGCAATTCACAAACCAACATCAATCACATCAAATTCAGATACCAATTCCACACCCCAGTATGAGGAATTGAAACAACAAATTTCAAAACTCGAATCCATGATATAAACTATATCTTTCGAGAATCGTGGTCCTCGTTCAAACTCACCAGATCACCGACGAAATTTTCGACATTCACAAGAAAGATCTCGTAGTCGGTCCCTGGAACCAACATGTCATTTTTAGTGGATACAGCAGCTGATATTCTAGTACTTCTACGGAATAGTGTTCGACCAACTTCCAGAAATCCTGACTTTCTGCAGCAAATGGTTCGACAATTGATACTTACGGCACTAAGCTAATAAACCTTGATCTGGGATTACGTCGTGTATTCGAGTTCATAATCGCAGAAGTCAGCAAACCGAACATAGGTGCTGATTTTTTAAGCAAATATAATCTGTTAAGTTCTCGCATGGATATACCCACTCCACTACAACACATAGTTGCAAATGGCTACAATACCATTCTGAAGTTGTTTCCCTCTTTAATAGAAGCTCCGAATTATAACACACCAGCCATAATAGCCACTTTACTTATTAGCCTGAAGTGGTGTTGTTCTCTCTCCTGATGGTTAGCTGTTCTGGACTTTTTCTCTGCATTATCCTACGGCGTCGTGAACTGCTCTCTGTTTTCTGATACGATGGTTGGGACCTTCTCCTTCCGTTCCAGAACCTTTCTTTTTGAGTCCTCCAAAGTTATTCCCTCGGCGACGAAACCTAGGTAACACCTGGTACCAGCTCCACTGAACTCCCGCCTCAATGGGCCGTCCAGCACTACAGGCTAACGGTGGTAGAGGTGGACATTTATGCCTTCTAATTCTATTATTTCTGTTTGGAACAGTGCTACTTTCTTCCGGCACGTGAGCTAAACTGTTCCCGGCTATAGCAGTGACACTTGCCGGCGGTACATTTTCAACGTCACTCGCTCCTGCGCCTGCCACTTGTACCCTCTCCCCTCGTCAACGTGATGACAGCTATTAGACTATTATGTTGTATTTTTAAAAATATTTCCCATTTTCTTCCCACGAGTGACACGGGGAAGTAGGTCGACCAAGTTAGCTTGGCAAGACAAAATATACTTGGAGATTGCCCGGCTTCCAAGCGACTCCGTTCGCGACTGAGCTATTTAAATAAATCGCATAACACCTTGATCCAGCCCATTTGCTAATCATTTTGCGTGACCCACTCCACTCTTGGATCATTAACACACGTGCAAGGAAGGAGCGCTTAGACCCGAAGGCGGATACAATATGGAGCATTCTTAAATGAAGGTCAAATCTAAATAAAAGTAGGTCTACGTTGAGGCGTTTTCTCGTGAGGGTAGCTAAGATAGATTTATCCACTTCTGTGTCTTTCCATTAAATTAACTATTCTATAGGTCTATAGGCAGTTCAAATTGTATCTAGTGACGCATATGTAGTCGTGGGCGTTTAACGAGTGCTTGGTACTTTAGAACCGATATGTTGGCACATTAAGATTTTGTTTTGATTACTTGTACCCCTTTGATGTTCGGCATCTATCTCATAAGGGTTAAGTACACTTGCATAGCTCTCTTTTGTTGTACCTCTGGGCTTTAATTATTTTTTTATTTAAATAAATTCACTGGAGATTATAGGAAAAAATTTTAATCAAATTCAGCACCCAAGAGAAAAATATATTAAAATGAGATCAAAATACATATCGCAAATGTAATAGATATGCTTTCAAAATTGCATTGTGTGTTTTTGATTGTAATAAGAGCTTTACATTATATTATATATTTTAAATTATATTGCCTATCTTTGCAAACACAATAAGTTAATAGTTTCCTATTTTTTATTTACAGGTCTCGTTACTGCTGGCCGGAAGAATACCAACAAAAAAAACAATTCTTCATACATTTCAAGGATTATTACAATCATCATTCTTTTTAACAACAAATGCTTTTACCTATCCAATGTTCTTATGTCTTATTCGTAAATATACAGGACATTTTAATTTTTGGACCGTATCCTACGTACCATCGTTTTTAGCAAGTTTTTGTGCAATTTTGGTTGAACGAAAATCACGACGACCATTATTATGTTTATACGTAGCCAATGTTGCAACCGAAACATTATGGAAAATGGCTGTTTCTCGGAAAATTGTCCGTCCAATCAGATATGGTGGGGTTATGTTATTTGGAGTGAGCAGTGCTATTCTTACATTGTACTATCGTACCGGATTGCATAATATGAAAAGAGATTCTTTGTTTAACGTTTTACGGTATATAGTTGGTAAACAAGAAGAATTTAGATATAATCCGATGAATGATACAATCAGCTTACCATCAACATCATCAGCGTCTCCTTCTACACCATTCATAGTTTCAAAAAAACCAAAAAATTATTTATTAAGACTTTTAGATTATATTAGTGAATTAAATTTAATTCCAAGACATAAATCATGTCCGCATAAACATGATTGCTTTTCGTATGTCCTTTATGGAGGATCGAAATTATTTTTAGTTGGAATTGGAATACAGATAGTATTAAAATTGGTGCTGAATATACAAAGAATTGTACAAAAACCAAAATCAATAAAAAATATATTTTTTCAGCGTGACATAGTCAAATTAGGATTATTTTTAGGTGAATTTGCTGCATTATTTAGGGTGAGCACATATACGTTATTTATTCAAATTTTGTTTTTAACCTAAATTTTTAGTGTTTATGATGTATAGTAAATAACATGGTTTCATTTTGATCGATTGAACGTAAAAGGTTTTTTTTTTTTATTTTTTAATCCGTTATATTTGTTTTATCAGAATCGCATTATACTCTGCCATGAAATGATTTTTGTTGATTATTAAATCGGCGGCTCAGAAAAGTGTTTACAAAACAGATTGGATTTGGGCGGGAACAAAAGATTAATGATATTCATTTCTTTTATGTGATTTAATTAGCCGAGATGCCAAAAACATAGCTTTGAGGTTTTCTTACTAAAGTGTTTAGCCTCATTTGAAAAATGAGAATAAAATTCTGCAGATTTTTAGCTGAATCTACACTTAGTTCTATCATTTGGTAATTAAGTATGCTAGAGTAATAATCTTACGTCCTTTTAGAACAACTTTTTCAAGTAATTCTATTAAGATTTAAGTCGAAATTAGAGAGAATTTCGCTCAATGATTAGTAACGACTGGTTAAAGGATTCTTGAAAATAGATAATTTTAATTCGCTCGCTGTATGTTTGTGAGGTTTTATCAAAGAAAATTACCACTGAAATTTGTATTTTTAAAATATAATACTTTTCAAATTTTGATTTATAGAAAACATCGAAAAAAATTGTAGCCTTTGTCATTTCGCATTTACCTACGCCACTTACTTATTTAATGATACAATAATTTGCCGTGGCAATTGTAAATATCGAATATCATCATGAATCGAAATTTATTTATTTATCAAATATAAATAACTATTATTACACAAACATCTATTATCCTGTAATTTCATATATCTATACATAAAATAAATCAAAATAAATTATAGTTTCCAATTCTAACAAAAGCAAATAACATTAAAAATTAAACAAGTAAAAGAAAATTGGATAAACAACAACTTTTCATTCTTTTCATTTCAGTCGTTCTCATGTTTGATGCGTCACTTCTTAGGTAATGATAACCCATTATGTGGTTTCGGTGCTGGTTTAATAGCAGGTGCAGCATTTCGACATTATCCCGATAATTCAATTGCGTTATATATTTTATGGAAAATGTTACATATAACATATAACATGGGAATTGAGAAGAAAATTCTTCCAAAAGTACCAGGATTTGTGATTTTATTATATTGCGCGAGTACAGCAACATTATTCCATGCAGCTACTTTAGAACCAAAAAATCTACGACCAAGCTATTGGAGATTTTTATTTAATTTATCTGGTTCACGAATCGCACAAATGGATCGACGTGCAATTGATTGTTGGGGATTAGATACATATAAATCAATGTTAGATGTAATGAAATGGACTAGAACCGATAAACTAGTTTCACTTTAATATCAAAATTTTTGGTTTAAGGTTTAGTTTAAGGGTTTCGATAGCTTTATGATTATCATATCATATATTATTTTTTTTTAATTAATAACAAGAACGAAAATAATCCAATTATTCCGGGTGAAATTAATATTTTGTATATTGTTTTTTGCTTTATCATATTTTTTATACGTAAAATAATTATCATGATGTAAATATTATAATTGAATTTATATAAATTGTTTTTGGTAAAAAAAAAAAATCGGTCACGGTTAAAAATATTAAATGAAAATTTTTAATTTTTCGTTACTGGCACAGCTTTTGTTTTATTGTTTTAAGTTTTACAAATTTATTTCTTATGAAATATATTAGAATTTTAAATATTACAATTTTTTTTTATTTATAAAACTACGAATATTTGATATAAGGAACATTAGTGAACGACAAACGATGTTTCTATTACTACCTGAACGATCGTTCACTGAAGTGATCCGTTCAATTAACATCGGTCGTTCAAAACTGATACATCAATAACAACAACAGACTACCGATATTTCTTTTTAAAAACACTTAAATTTTATTCAAAAACATTTTAAACTTACAGTTCGCGATTTTAAATTTTATTCACAACTTATTGTACCAAAGCCAGAAGCAAACGTGGTGCATCTGATACGCTTTATAAATAGAAATACAATAGATCAAATATATTTGAAAATTTATAAAAATAGATTGCAGTTAGAATTCTCTTTCACATAAGATAAGATTAATTATTGATTTGTAGAAAAAAAACTTTTGTGTTCCTTGTAAATTGAATTTTATTCAATTTGTTATTATATTTTTATTAAATCGAAAAATAAATATTTAACTAGAACTATAAATGCATTTTATTTAAATCAGATCTAGAATAATCATTAGAATCTCATGCTTAAGAATATACGAAGTTACTCCAACTACTTGAAGTTAATGTCAAGGTAAGTAAATGGTTGGCACATATCAACAGCAACACCACGTCAGAACAGCACAATGAATGGAAAGAGGAATCAGTTTTTCTCGATTTGTAAATTTTTTGAAGTGAAAACTTCTTTAGCCGCGTTGTGCGATTTTGTATTGGGAAAAATGTATATATTCGACTCATCGTCATGCTAAATAAATATTAAAATTGAGTGAGATAAATGGTTATCATTTATTATTAATTTTTTTCTTCTTATGTATTGAATTGAATAATTTTTTTCGGTTTAAGTGTGGTATAGTAAGTAAAGATTTTGTTTTATTTTTAAGTAAAATTAAAAAAATTGTTTTTGTCATATTTGATTTGTGTGATTTTCTTTATACTTTTTAATAAAGGTTTTCTTTAATTGATGATACGAATATGTTGGTTATTTCTTTTTATTGAATTTAATGTTTTTCTCAGTCTAAAACAGCGTGGAAGTTGGTAAAGTAAGTAAAGATTTTGTTGTATTTAGACGATACAAACACAGCTATTTCACAGTTTTAAGTTTTCAATTCTGTTGGCAGTCCTCAAAACTACCTTTTTTTTGAAATTTTGTATCTAAAACCGCGTGGAAACTTCGTGTACTACAATCCCAGCTTTGATATATAATTTAACGTGAGGTATAATATACAGTTAGGTATTACTAGCCAAGGTGATATCTTAGGAGTGCTGCCGGATTTGCTTTTCCGTTATCAGTCATACTCCCAATCATAGTTATGAACTATTATTTGATGATGGTACGCTATTCCTTGCTCGAAGAAACGAGCTTTCTTATAACTATCTGGGTTATAATCATCGAGTAACACTGTGCGTCACGTAATCAACGTGATTTTTGTCTGTAAATTTTTTAATAAAATTTTCTTTTTGGCACTTATTTTATTTTCATTGAAATATTGTTTTTTGTCAGATTTTATTATGTGATAGGATTTATTGTTTACTTATCAATTTAAAAATTTTAAACAAACGCTGTGGGATCGCATAGCACCAGTAGATGAGCGACTCTTGGAAACGCTACTGACGGATCAAGAATTCGGAAACCGAATTCCCTCAAAAAATATCGTCACATAATGCAAGTAACAGGTACTAGCTCTTCTGATAAAAAAACGGTTGTTTTGGCTACGGAACCTGCCAAAAGTTAAACGCATACCTTTGGCTGCCCAACCAGAATCAACATCTTTTCAACCGATTTCAAAGATGGTGGACAAAATGTTGGAAGCAATACCCGCAACAGCATCCTTAGCCGTGTCAATGAAGGCCGTCTCGATCTTCCAATCCAACGAAACCCAGATGCTCAGGAAGCCAACAAAGCCAAATGCCATTCTCAAACCTGACAACTGTAGAGGATCCCCATAGGAGAATAAAATATGCAAATATGAAATCGATCGAAAAAAAAAAATTATTTTTAATACTTTCAACAGTGTAAGCAAAACGGTGTATATTTTGTTCGTCATATTTTCGTTAGACCAGTTAATTAGCTTTCCATCACTTGAGCCGTAGTAAGTACTCTTGATCTTTATGTCATTCCTTCCCTTTCCCAGGATTTATATTTGGGCATTGATTTTTGTAAAACTTTCAAACTATAAGAACAAGTCCTGTTTGCATTTTCTTTAGATTCTATCGAATCAATTTCCACAGATCTTATTTCCAACGAAGATAAACTTGCTTAAACACATCATTGATATTGGCGACACTGTCCCCATCAAAGAGAGATACTATTCCATATCACCAGCTATAGAGAAAATGATGAGAGTTGAGCTGGATCGTATGCTGGTGCTGAGCGTAATCGAAGAAAGTTTCATTCCTTGGAGCTATCCAGTGGTCATAGAACGCAAACCTGGTAAAGTTCATTTCTGTTTGGACTCCCGTAAGGTTAATACCGTCACCAAGCAAGATGCTCGCCTCCATCCCCAAATAGATGGAATTCTCAGTTGCTTAACTCAATCCCGCTTTACTTAAGCCATCTCTAAATCTCTAGCTTTAATTTGAAAGATGTCTTCTGGCAGATATCTCTAGAAAAATTGTCTAGAGAGAAAACTGTGTTCACCGTACGTGGTCGGCCATTGTAGTTCGTAAAGATGCCCTTTGGACTGTGCAACGCACATCAGACCTTGACGAAATTTATGGATCAGGTGATCCCTTCCCATTCCTGTCCAGGCCTGTGTCTTCGTATATTTAGATTATCTTTTGATTGTTACTGATACCTTTTTAAACCTTATCGATGTATTGAAAGATGTCGCCATGTGTCTAAGACATGCAAACTTGACGATCAATGTTGACGAGGAAGATAAAACCGCCGATTGCTGAGTTTTCCGTGTCAACCACGGTGAAATAGATAAGAAGATTTCAAGGCATCGCTGGTTACTACCGTCGGTTTATTACTGCGTTTTGCCTCATTAACGGCAAATATCTAGTGACAAATTAGTGTGGACCTTCGAAGCTGATGTTGCCTTTAACTCGCTAAAGAAAACATTGACTTCGAAATTACTCCGACAGCGAAAAGAAATACCATGCTGCTATCCTAGGTATCAAGAAGCTCCGTGCTGCATCGAGGGTCATTCTTTTAAGATCATTACTGCTCACGCTTCTATAAAGTGGGTAATACAGCTTGAAGTTCCAAGAATTTGTGGTTCCAGATGCTCTTTCGAGAATGTTCTCAATTGATGTGGCTACCGAGGACAAAATTGATAATATTAATCTTGATTTAAAATTCGCTGCTTTCAACAGTGACAATGATCTTAAATTAATAAAGATAGTCTGAACTCTGACTCCAATGGTGCTCTTCTCGATTTACGCACGTCCAATGAACTTTATAAAAAACTTAATTTTTTTCCGAGTAATGGTACACCGATTGACAAGGTTAGGTTAGAAAATTATGGATCGCCGAGGAGTTAACGATCAAGTTGATGCTCATGATCCTCCTACCTCTGCATATGGTGGAGTTGCGGAATAGCTATATCATATGGTTTGGCCGTATGGCCACTCAAATTAAATCCTATGTTTCTCAATTTGACGTCTGTACGACTCAAAGCACCTAACACCATGCTTCATGCTCCTATGATGACGTCACTTAAATCTAAAAGACTCGTCCAACGGTTACATATGGATATAATCGGTCCTTACCACCGAACTAAGTCAGGTCATATAGCGATTTTGCTTGTCTTAGATCATCTCACTAAGTTTCCGTTTCCTTAGACCCGGGCACTTTAGTTACCGTTTTTTAGACTCGGTGGGACGTGCATCTCAGCAAAATCGCTTGTACTCTTCGATGGTCTGTACATCAAACCTTGGGATATTCTCACTATTATGGCTCATTTGTGCTATCCATGATCACACATTATACGTATTATTCTTTATTTCGTCGTTTGAATTGTCTGGACGAGAGTGGAGTAACCACTGATGTCTTGCCCCTGTTCAGATCAATTTTCCACGATTCGCTTGCGAATTAGAAAGCTGACCGCAGAAGCATTTGCGCACAATTTGGTTCGCTGTAATTTACGCGCTCGAAAACTGATATTAGCCGCTGGTGACATTGTCTTCCGACGTTACTTCGTGTTGAGTGACGCCGGAATGCAGGTAAGTGCTAAATTGGCCTCCAAACCTGTAAAGGCAAAGGTGATCGCATTAATTGGTAACACGTTTTATGAACTGGAGGACTTGATTTCCCGTGCGTTCGTAGATTATGCTTCCCGCGGGTTCTCCCGTCCTTTCCTATTTTCCGAAAAGTCCTTCTCATATTTTTTGTTTATTGGATCTTCAACCTTTATTAGGTCCTCGGCTTTGATTGTTTTGTCTGGCCTGGCTTGATCAGTCGGTCGACCCTGAGAGTATCTCAGGGTTTGGGTTCGAGCGCAGCTCCCATTTCACTTCTTGATTTTTCTATGATTCTAAGACGAATGTATTCAGCCGGAGTCTTCCTCCTTTCGTCCTGTCCTGTAATAGATAAGGTTTTCTTTATCAGGCTGACTTCCATTTTCCGACCTCCTTACCTATAGTAATATACTATAGCAAACCTCAAATCTGTAAATATACATTTTCAATTACTTTTAACCTATTTTGTGTGGAACAAACTTATTTTTTCTTACAAGTACATATGACACGGCTGACGGGAAGCCCGTTTAAAAAAATTTTTGCTATTTCCTAATTTTTTTCCTATTTATGAAAAACAAAAAAAATGTAAATGTAATAGATATCCGGAAAAAGTTCTTTCTAACAATTTTCTTTTTGGGTTGTGCCATAGGAATTTTCTTTAGTTTTTTTGATTAAAAAGTTAGTTAGTTTTAGGATTTTTAGTTCGGGGGAACAATTAGTTCTTTTTGGGGATAGGAGTTCGGGTTTTGAGTCGAAGTGGACGAGGAGGTGAGCCAAATGATTTCGTTTGTTTTTAATTTAAACCCAAAATAAAACCAAAACAACAAAAAAAAAAAATTAAATATTCCGAGTTTTTGAAAATAAAAATTTGACTATTAAGAATGAATTAGATGAACCTCTGTTCAGCTGGCCCCCCACCACGCAAAAATAAAAATAAAAAATTTTGCTGAGAATTAGTAGCTATTTGGGAGCTTTCAAACAACGCAAGGAAAAAATTTTGAGCTCGACCCCCTAAGCAGAAATCTTCTCCCACACCTTAAAAATAACTCTAGAGGATCGGTAATAGGCTCAGAATTAGGAGATATCCAGGAGCTCTTAAGGCTGTATACTTTTGATTTTGAAGCTCCACTCCCTATACTTAAAACAACTCCAAAACTAGTCTACAAGCGAAGATAACACATAAAAAAAGTTACTAAGTTAAAAATTTGTTTACTACAAGTAGTTCTTGAATTAAAAGAAACATAAAAACAAGCAACTGTTTATTTCTAAATTGCAACCCCTTAGCAGAAAAACCACCCCTTCGGTCAAACACGCATAAAGGATCTATGTTAAAAATAATCGACACAAAAATATATCAGGGTGCGGATAGAGTTTCGATTTAGGAGCTTACTAAATGTGTCATTCTATATTTCTGATTTTCAACCCGTTAGAAAGTACCACCCTTGTACCATACACTCATAAGGGAACTATGTTAAAGAATTGAGATACGGATCGTTGTTGGCTCATAAATGATTTTTCGACTTAGAAGCTTACAAAATATGTCCGTCTATATTTATGAGTTGCAAACCCTTAAGCAGTGCCACCCCTTGTATCACTCATTCGAGTATCGTAGTATTTTGTAGTACTGATAAATATTTTTGGAAATTTTTTTCCACTCAAAAAATAAAAAGTCTACAGTTGAGCAAAAAGTTGAAATATTTTTTTGATTTCCCGTAATTTCCCACCTATTTTAAGGATTTGAGTGATATTTACTCCGACAACAAACAAAAAAGTTTTACTACAATCATAGCTACGTCGTTTGTAGCCTCCAAAAAAAATTTCTTTTTTTTCTTATTCCAGGTTCACACAGCTCACATCACGATGAATTTTTGTAGAGTTAGTTAAACAGAAAGTGCATACAAAATTGATTAGAAGAGGTTGGATTATGATGGATAGTAGTTGTATCAAAGCCGGATAAAAGGCGGAGGATTGTGTTGGCGTGCGGAGTGGAAAGGGGACGACGCCGATGGTACACCTCCTAGTTTATAATAAATATCGTTTAAACATTTACTATCATAGAAAAAATTGCATTTCCTACGCAAGATAAAAACAGTAAACGTTTGTGAAATTGTCCTATTCGACGAAAGTACGTCTCGTAAACAAATTTTCACTCACGAAAAAGCATGTTTTCACCTCTTGTAGCAAAATGTAATATTATAATTACAGAAATTATTTTGTATTTTATTCGTATTAATTATTAATTTTATTAAATTAAAAATTTGTTTGTCAATTGACCAGAGGAGATTTCGAGACAAATTGCAAGGGAACTGACACTCGCATGAGTATGATAAAAGGGGTGGCACTTCCTAAGGGTTTGCAGCTCAGAAATATAGACGGACATATTTTGTAAGCTTCTAAATCGAAAAATCATTTATCGACCCAAAACGATCCGTATCTCTGTTTTTCAACATAGTATTCTTATGCGTGTATGATAAAAGGGGTGACGTGACACTTTCAAAAGGGTTGCAAATCAGAAATATAGAGTGACATATTTAGTAAGCTCCTAAATCGGAAGATCTTCCGTATCGGATTACTATTAATCCAATGAACCTGAAATTTGGCATGCGTATAAAACTAATCTGTTCACACAAAATGAGGAGTTGAAAAATAAATAAAATGGTTTTTGTTTGGTTAACAGGGCTACGATGTGAGAGCCTTTGAGAAAATATATTTTTATATCGAGTCAAGTAGGGTATCATATGAAAGGGCTTCACTTCAGTGTTTCAAAAAAATATATTTTGGAATTTTACACCCCACCATTTTTTGTGTGATTCTAAATTATGGTGTTTTCTGTATGTTTTCTTTCCTTGGTTAGCGCCGAGCCTAAGTAATCGAAAATCTTAAAAAGTATTTTGAACGATAGAAAAATTAGTAAATTTTTAAAGAAAAATATAGTAAATTACCAAATACTAATAATTATATTTATTAAGGGGGAGGATATGAGAAGGGGTAAATACACCATTTAAAACCCAGTCAAGTGGGGTGTCGTTTGAAAGAGCACCAAAATTAAGAAACATTACAATTTTTTTTAGAATTTTGCGATTCACCGTTTTTGAATTATTGTCAAAAAAATGCAAAAAAAAGTTGGTCCTCCCCCCCTATACGTTTCTTCGTTGATTGACAGAAAAAATTGAAAAAATTCATAGAGAAAAGAAATTTGATAAACCTTTAACGAAAAATATAGCGAGGCTTCAAGTGATTTTATTTCTATGTGTTTAGGGGATGGGAGTGGGGAAGGGTGAAAAAAAGGTTTTTTGACCCGCATGAGTGGGATGTCATTTGATAGAGCACCAAAATTAAGAAACATTACATTTTTTTAGAATCTTGCGATGCACAGTTTTTGATCATTTGATTTCGATTTCGATCTATTTAGATGAGATTGACATTTAATATTGATATTTACGATGAACCATTTATTTTTTATGTGTCTATGGTCTGGTAATATAAACCCTTTACAACACAACTTTATGTTAATTATTTTGATATTGTTTTCTTTACATTCACGGAACCCTTGACGAGCGAATTTTATTCGCACTTGTCTGACTTTTTTTAATTCAAGAACTACATGTAGTTAAGAAATTTTTAATTAAATGGCATTTTTATGTGTTATCTTTGCTTGCAGACTAGTTTTGGGGTTGTTTTAAGAATAGGGGTGGAGCTTCAAAATCAAAGTATACAGCCTTAAAGCTCCTAAATAGCTCCTAATTAAGAGTCTATTCACGACCCTCTGGAGTTATATTTAAGGTGTGGTGGACTGAGTGAACGTTCACTCAGCCCCCCCACATTTTCAAATAAATATTTCTGCTTAGGGGTTCGTGCTCAAAATTGTATTCTTGCGTTTTTGATAGTTCCTAAATAGCTCCTAATTCTGAGACATAATTTTTTTGGTTTGTTCATTTTGGGGGGGTCAAACCAGTTTTGGGGTAGTTTTAAGAATAGGGGTGGCTCAGCCCCACGCCACCAATTTTCAAATGAAATTTCTGCTTAGGGCTCTGGCTCAAAATTTTATTCTTGCGTTTTTTGAAAGCTTCTAAATAGCTCCTAGTTTTGATCTAATTTTTTTTTATTTTTGCGTGGTGGGGGGCCAGTTGAACAGAGGTATTAGATGAATGTTGTTTAGTTATTTTAAATTTTCTTGTGTGTAGAGGTTGGTCACCAGAATTCACGCCAGCCTGAACTATCGACGGGTGAATGTAGTTTACGTGTGAGACCAACTGTTGGACCTTCACGGACCACTAGACAAATCTCATACTACAATAAAGCCATTGATATCGAGGGAGTCGTTCTCTTGTAATTTGATACAAATTATAAAAGCTACTTTGAGTTTAAATTTTAAGAAAACTTTCGGTCCACCCTATTCTCAAACTAAACACTTTAAAAATTTTCTAAGAATACAGTTATTATTTATTTCACTTTTGCTACTTGGAAATAAATTAAGTCGCTCAAAAATTATTGGGTTCAGTGTCGTAGGTAGATCACGAATTTCATCAGTATATGTTTTGTACAATCCTTTGGTATATTTCTCTTTTTAGTGATTTTTTTTTAGTAGATTGCTGTCTTTTTTTAAAAGGTCCTTAACCTTTTACACAAAAATTTGTTAAATTATATTTCACACATAAAATGACCTAAAATTCTCAACACTTAGTTGTAGTTTTTCTGATACCCACACTTTATTTACCGTAGAAAAAACGAGTCCAGTTGCAGAATTAGTTTCTGGTGAGGAAGTTTTATTGCATTTTTGTATTGAACATACGGTTTGTCTCAAAATTATCAAATGTTTCTAACCTTGGGTTTGCTATTGTGCTAGACCGTATATTTATGCCCATTCTCCAGCCTTTAGCTTATCGTGAATTCTATAAAAAAGCGGGACTTTTTAAAAAGCCGCTGGACGGAACGAATTGGGACGTCTGGTCACTTTACACAGTTTTCGTTTATGAAGATTTCTTGATTATGTGTAACATGAATGTAGATCAATATTAATCGATGAAACGCAAAAATTACAACCTCATAATCCCCGTCTCGAATCCAAATAGTTTCCACCGATAACTAAGACCTTATTCTAATCCCAACTAATCAATAGTCACTCTTTCTACAGAAACCCAATGTATGTTTTACCGAAAACTGCCTGTAAAATAAAGATGCAAGAGTCAAACGCAATCCCACCAATGATAAGAAATATTGGTGCCAATTGCTTTGACATTTTTGACATTACCAATTGCAACCACTTTTTGAGCAATAACCTTCTGGTTCACCAAATTCGAAATTTCGCCTCTTCTTACCGCTATTTAAGTTAAAGATATTATATAAAGATATCAAATTGTTTACTTCCGTATAGGTATTTACGCCTTTCACCTTTAACGAAATTTGTTGAGTCGTTGCTGCTCGATATAATTAAAAAATAAAAAATATTTGTCAAGGTATGTTACAAGCACTCCCTATTATCACAAATAACGGCGTTTCATGAATAAAGCATATCTTGCAGGGAAAGATTGTATTACCTACATTGTCTAATCGTGATGTGCCCTGTTTAAAATAATGACACGCGTCTCTGATATAACCCTGTTCTCGACCCGCCATTCCAGTAAAATATCAACTGTAGCAATTAATTTAGCGATATCAAGAATTGAACTGACTATCAACAAACAAGAATTGCAAAAAAAAATGTCGTTACATTCGGGAAATGTCAGATAAATTGTCACACTAATACTAAGATAACCAACATCGTCATCTATCCTGTCCCTATCCCTATCAGTACGATGATTACGATAACACAGCCACTCCAACGATGAGGAGGCTAATGACAAATCTAAAATATTGCATCTGTTTTCTTAACAACATCAAGAGGTCATAACCCCAATCTGATTCCTTCTTACAAAAAAAAAATAAATTAATTGAAAAGATATCTCTTATCCGAGTTAACAGTTTTGCAAAAAAAAAAAAATCCGCAAATAACGGAATAAAACAAATTTATAAACTTTTGAAAATTTTCTTTAATACATGTTACAAAGATTTATTGATTAGCTAAGTCATCTAAAATTTATTAGTTTTTAATGCGATGAAAATCTTTTAGAGAGACCAACAAAGTTGTAAATTTATTTGGTTAAAACAATGTGATTATGTTAGATTGTAAATTTTATATAATAGCTGGTTAGATTAATTATAGACATATTTATGACTATATCAGTAACTTTTTTATAAAAAGGAATGAATAATCTAATTATGGGGAAAATAGAATGTTACGTTAGAGTAAACAATAAAAATCTTAATCTGTTTGAAAACTTTTTAAGAGAAAATATGTCAACTCAGAAAAACTATAAAAATATCCGAACAGGCTGTTTCATAATATGATACTAAAACTAACAGTAATTTTTATTCCACCCCAAATAAGGGTAAACGCACACGTTTTATGTTTCATAAAAACCAAAAATTAATGAAAGTCAATATCCAAATAATGTGATGCTTAAACGAAACACTTAAATGACACAAATTACCTTCCCTATCACTCTTGTTCGCAAATAAAACACTCAAATAATTTTCTTTTATTTATTTCAACAATAACTTTTAATTATATTGAAACAATTTTCCATTTTCCCATCGTTTTTGTACACAATTCTTTCGTCTATTGTTTATGTTTGGTATGAGTGTGGCAAAACAACCGATTTTGAATGGAAATTAAGTGATTATTGATATTTATTGAATAATTCTTATCGTTAACTTGTGTTTATCTATTGAGTTTTCTGTTGGAATATCATAAAAGACCGGGAGAGATTTTTGTTCGAAAAGAAAAAAAGTTTTATTTATAACAGAAAATAGTAATCAAATTATAGTTATAAAAGTTTTTTTATGGTTCGTAACCACGTATTAAATAAGCTTCACAATAAAATTGATTTTAGGTTAAACTCGTATTTAAACTTACTCACTGTTTTATTAGTGTTACATTAACTTAGTTAAAGTGAATGTAATAAACCATCCTTAAATAACCTTAACGGACTAATATCAAATAACTATTACTTTTACTATCGTTCATTTGGAGTATATTGGTGGTGGTGGATGATGTTGTAAAACTCATTGATTTATTGATCAGAATTTTGTCAACAGCTAACTTTCTTCCGAAATTTATTTTTATTCTATTCATTAAAAGGTTACTGTCATATTTAAGAATTATAGATGAACTCTCTGATAGAAAGATGTAGAACTGGCAACCTCACAAATTCAAACCTATTTATAATATTTTTTATTCCAAAATTTTATGAGCCCTACCAACGTTTCCGAGAAATTTCCGATGAAATTATTTTGAAATTTCAAAAAGAATGCAAATATATAACAAAAACTATTATAACCTTGATGTTTAACAGTGAGTCCGAAGATTAGGTATACTGATTGATTGATAATAAAAATGTTAATGAAAAGTGCAATGAAGTAGTATCATAAATGAAAAATATAAAAGTGTGGATTGATTAGGAAATTAGTCTTTATTGTTAGTGAAGCCGGAGCTGTTAACTACAAAGAACTAATTCCTTTTCCAACACCTGTACTTAGAACTCACTTGTTCTTATTTCTGTGTTTGTTTCTAGTTGTTGTAGGTGTTTTCGAACGCAAAAATGTTGGGCATAACAATGAAAAAATGAACTAAGTTAAACGGGAATTCGGAGTTATGGCACGATAATTCTCTCTTTCTGTTGTCAGAACTCACACCCTTTCAGCTCACGCAATATGGGTAAGGTGTTTAAGCGTGCACCAATTGGATGACATTCGCGGTTCACCAGGTCTCATTAGCCGAAATAGTGCTCAACGTTAGGATGCAGGCAGAAGCATCTCTGTGTAAATGTTTGGGAATCGGTGATTTTAACCTTATCGCTCTGGCATATAATTAATGTTTATAATTTAGTTCGTAAGAGTGAGTATCGGCCGTTCACTGTAATGCTTATCGAGACTTACGATCCCGCGCACTCTTAATATAGGCAAAACGCATCAAGTTGTTTTTACATATGCCATGATGGTAACTCCTTCTGGAGGAGTAAGAGAATTGCTAAGGTAGAGATTGATTCGTAGGAATCATGGAGTGATTCGTATGGAATTATACGAATGAAGAGATCAGTTTTTATTTATTTGTAAATATCTTATATCTGTATTTGTATATTTTTTATTTCTTTGTAAATCTTTTATATTTGTTAAACGGATATTGAAATAAAGTAAATTGATCTGCGTAGATGCGTTGATGTTGTGTGATCTGAATAGGGCGATCCGATTTAAAGTTTTTAAGAATTTAACAAAAACTGCGTGATTTGAATAGACCCAATACCCCACTAGTATGAAGAAAAAAATTTATTTTATTCCTCTTCACCTCCCACACCAATTTTCATTAAATTTTTATCAAACTTTATATCATTGTGATTTTTTTTTAATTTTTTCGGCCAAAAAAATTGAATTTCGGCCACAAATTTACGGAGGAGGAAGGATCTTATTTTTAAAAGCTATGTTTTGTTTTGTTTTTACGGCCTTCTCAAATTTTTTTAGATTTGGGGGACTAAAATCCCACTTTTAAGCCGCACAATATGCTCGAAATCTAAATTGTTTATTTTATTTAGATGAGGAATCGTTAGGCCAGTCAAGGTCACTAGTTTTTTTCGTTTGGTTTTTTTTCCGTTTTATAATTATAGACTTCTCAAGTTTTGTTTTGGGGAACTAGACTTCACTTTCTGCCTCCACATGCTCGAAATTTAAAGTTTTTATATTGTTTAGATGGAAAATCATTAAGTCAGGAAGGATCACTGTTTTTTTTTCGTTTGGTCGTATGCCGTTTTAGAGAGTTATCAAATTTTCCAAGGGGGAGAATCCAAGAGGGCAGTTACCCCTTCCTACATGCCGCAAATCAGTTCGTGATAGATGAATGATTGTTAGGTCAGGAAGGGTCATTAGTTTTTTTTCCGTTCTATAATTTTAGACTTTTAAAATTTTGAGTATTGGAGAACTAGAATTCACATTCCATGTTCGAAATCTAAATTTTTTATTCTTTTAGATAGAAAATCGTTAGCTCAGGAAAGTTCACTAGTTTTGTTTTGCTTGGTCGTATGTCGTTTAAAGAATTCTCCAATTTTGAATTTTGTAGGGGCTAGAATCCTTTTGTGGAGAACGAGGTGGAGAAGTGGTTAACACGACAACATTTCTTGCATGAACTTTAGCAGTAATGAAGATGATTAACACTTAAACGTATGACTGCTTAGAAAGTTCATCAGAGAAAATATGGAATATAATTGAATTACTTTGAAACAAGAATATCTCGGCCTCGATATTACAGCATATCTTAACTAGCAGCCCTGGAAATTGACTAGGATTCTATGGTCTAATCACTTATCAATTCAACACTTATCAATCACAGTAGAAATGAAAATTAACCGAATCGGAACAGAAATAAACCAACTATCGTGGCGTTTTTAATTATTTTGAATTCAAATACAATCAACTTTACAATGCCATCCTTTTAATAGTGTTGTGGATATCGTTTTGTAACGAGCGGTTCCTAGAGGTCACGATACTCTCAGTTTGTGGGTCCGGCAAATTATTCTCAGCTCACTACAAATGCTGGAATGGTTTAAAAGGGAACTGAATCAAAGGGACTCTGACTACCCAGAGGAGCCTACAGATAACCACCAACACATCAACTATCATTATTTTGAATTTTATCATCCAAAAACTTGACTCACCCCATGTTTTGTCCTGATCCCAATCTGCATACAGAGTTAAATCTAGGCCATCATATCATTGATTAACTAAATCAGGAGTCCGTTAAATAAGGTTATCCCTATAAAATCTTCGTCACATCGAAACAAACAGATGATTGTTGAATATTGTTATAAAAAAAATCGTTGTCCCAAAATGAACAGTAATCTTTTATAAAATCAAGGCACATATTTCAATTAAACTTTTGGTTTATTTATTCTATTTATATAATAAAATAATTAAGCTGTTCGTTTTTTTAACTTAGATAAATTTCATATAAAGTTCAAGAACCAAAAAATATAATCAATTATAGTCCTAATTATTTATTAACTGCCAACGATTGTACCCTTTAGTTTGTTAATGTTAATTTAATTATGTACTTTCCTGGTACTTCAATTTTAATTCTTGAATTATTTTGATTTTAATTTTTTCTGATTCATACTAAATTTGACTAACATATTAATTTTACTATAAATTGAATAGGATTGGTCTAACCAAACCATTATGCTAATTATTTAATTTCAATAGATTATATTCTCAATAAAAAAAATGTTTAATATCACAACATCTGTTATAAAGCATATTTTTTATACATCCAAATAAATTAAATTACACTTTTATAATAGTGAATTTGCACGAACTGTCTAAGATCTCATTCTGAAAAAATCTCTAATTATCAAAACTTATTCGAATTTCCAGTCTAGTGAATTATAATTCTAAACTTGTTATTACACATATACATTGACTTTCATGTATACAATATACATTCAATATAAAATCCAGAATTCTTTGTGTTATGTAAATGTTTATTATTACTAAATTATGATAAAAAAAAATTTCTAAACTAGAAACTATTATGTATTGTGAAAAAATTCAAATTATTTCCGTAGTTACTTGAGTTTAATTGCTCACAAAAATCCCGAATAATTAAAATTCCCTAAGATGTTGGCAAATATGCAAACGCTCATATATGACAATAATTGACAAGGGGACGATCATTGATTTTTGCATTTAATTGGAAACAATCAATAATGACTATACAGTATACACTCATGACATAGTATGTTGACTATAATAGAAATTTTACACATCATATGAATTCACACAATACTACTGTCAGTAAAATTCAATGCAAAAAAAAAATTCATTATGCAGAAACATTTTTATAATTTTTTTACTTTATTTTTGGTAAATATTTTCAGTATTACCTTGTTAAGTTCCGCTTGCCTTGTTAAATTCCGCTCTGAAGTCTGCAATAGCAGTATTAACAAAGAAGTATGAAAAGTATGAAATAGATTCTATAAGAAACCAGTCACACCTAATATTAACTTTCAAAAGTTATCCAGAGAATTATTACAAGAAAGCAGTCGTTTCCACCTTAACAATGTGAAATAAATTCTTTAAGAAACCAGCCGCACCCACTATAATCATCCAAAACTTATCAAAATAATTATTACAAAAAACCAGCTGCCTCCACTATTAACATTATGAAATAGATTTTTTAAGAAACCAGCCGTATCCACTAAAAACATTCAAAACTTATCAAAATAATTATTACAAGATACCTGCTGCCTTCACTATTCATATTATGAATTAAATTCTTTAAGAAACCAGCCGCACCCACTATAAACATTCAAAACTTATCAAAATAATTATTACAAGAAACCAGCCGCCTCCACCATTAACATTATGAAATAGACTTTTTAAGAAACCAGCCGTATCCACTATAAACATTCAAAACTTATCAAAATAATTATTACAAGAAACCAGCTGCCTCCACTATTAACATTATGAAATAGATTTTTTAAGAAACCAGCCGTATCCACTATAAACATTCAAAACTTATCAAAATAATTATTACAAGATACCTGCTGCCTCCACTATTCATATTATCAATTAAATTCTTTAAGAAACCAGCCGCACCCACTATAAACATTCAAAACTTATCAAAATAATTATTACAAGAAACCAGCCGCCTCCACTATTAACATTATGAAATAGATTTTTTAAGAAACCAGCCGTATCCACTATAAACATTCAAAACTTATCAAAATAATTATTACAAGAAACCAGCTGCCTCCACTATTCATATTATCAATTAAATTCTTTAAGAAACCAGCCGCCCCCACTATTTAAATTAAAAACTTATCAAAATAATTATTACAAAAAACTAGCGTCTCCACCTTTTTTATTATGAAATAGTTTGTATAATAAACCATCTGCAATAATTTTTATATGAAACTATAGTTGTTGTGGTGTCGGCAGCTTTATTTCTCATCAAAATATTCCCCAGTACTATGTTGACTCCAGTGGATGAGTGTTGGCACAAACCAGCTGGATGAAATACGCGCAATCGAACTCTTATATTTCGTTTTACATTTGTTTTATTTTTTACAATCTTAAACCCCGAATTTACCGGATAATTAAATTACTTTATAAAAGTAATATACTTCTCTGACTCTAACTTCTCTGACTGATCTGCTAACCCTAGAGCAGTGCCCCTTAAAAAGAAAATGTGAAGTACTACTAAGTGTATTGGAATAAAAATTTAGTATTGGAATGAAAAAAAGAAAACTTAAAAAAAAATTTTATGTCGATTTTTCTTTTTACCACCTGGCACAAATCTTATTGTCTTTCTCTGCTGAGTAGCTGTACGTGATAATTCGGTCTGGATTGAATCGAACGATGGCTTAATTCGATCTATGGTAACCGTTTCTGATTTTCTATTCATCTCAATGGCGATAACACTCTAAGGAACACGTATTCGCAAGTGTCAAGAGAAGATGAAAAAAATTGATGTTCGATTTTCAACCTGCGTTCATATCAGATGGATATTTTGGAAATATTTGCGTAATCTATGCACGAAATTGGATTGCGAAATATCGATATTTTGGGTATCAGAAAATAACTCAATTTGGGTATCAAACAACAAAATTTGTCCGTAAATTACACCCTGCAGAAGAAGATTTTAGATCATCTTTGAGTGCAACCCGTATCTCAAGAAGAATTATTGGAAGTTCCACAGTCCACTGAGTATTGTTCAGCTTCTGTACTCTGTGAAATCTTTCGCAAATCTCATTGCATTTCGGGTCATAACTCGTCGTTTGACATCTATGCACAAAAGCAGTTGCGTTTGGGCGCTCCACGGTCCGTCGTAATTCGTTTCGGTACACCAAATTGTCAAACATATTTCGCGACGAATGTTCTAACTATGGTTGTCGATGTCATGTCCTTTATTGAATACGTCTCTGGTAATTTGGTATATCTATCAACAACGGTTGATAAATACGAATAACCTTCAGATGGCGGAAGAGATCCAACAATGTCCATATGAATGTGCTCAAATCGTTGGTCTGAAAGATTGAATTTTCCGTATTGGGATCTTTTATGATGGTGCACTTTAGATTTTTCGCATCCTTTTGACCATAAATTGACATCCTTGTTTATGCCAGACCAAAATTATTTAAATATTATTAATTCTCGAATGCTTCTGATTCCCAGATAACAAAACCAACGACTTGAACACAACCATACGGAGAGTTTGTGTGACGTATGGACGATTTTTCCTGGTATTTGTCTCGCACCACTGCTTATAACTCGTAGCGGGAATATGGATTAATTCTATTTTAAAGCTTGTATCGGTTTCCTCGATCAGTTCAATCAGTTCATTATCGATTATTTGTTATTTTGACAGCTGTTCTACGCAATAATCAAATTTGTTTAGTGCATCGGCTACAATGTTGTCTTTTATGTGCTGTATGGCGGTTGTGAATTGGGAAATAAAATCTAGTTATCGGGATTGGCTTTAACTTCTTTCCATTTTTGAACCGATTGCGTTCACAAACAGCTATGATCGGTGAAAATCGTAAAATGTTTGCCCTCAACAAAATATCTGAAGTGTTTGATCGCCAGAAATACTGCCAGAAGTTTAAGATCGAAAGTGGCACATTTTTTCTCTACATCCGACAACTTTTTTGCAAGAAGCCGAAGATTTCCGATCTCCAGAATTGAGAACGTATGAGACTCAAAATCCATCAGCCAATGTGAAATGTCCGCATCATATATACACCGCGGATATAAATCGAAAGATAGCCTATACATGTGGGCTGTAATGCAATCAGGCTGTATTGGACACTCACGTGTCCAATACAGCCTGATTGCATTACAGCCCACACCCTTTTGTCACAAACAAAAAGCGTAAGAGAGCGCTAGTCAATAAAGCTCTCTCTAAAACGGTAGCCATACAAGTCTGCGTCCTTCCCAAATCTTTTCACCTGACTACCCTTGTTAAAGGTGGGATATCATTGGGGCTAGCTTTAAAGATTTTAAAAAGGATGGAAAGACAATAGGGCGAAAGGATACAGCCACCAAGAGCAGAAAGAGCATTCAATCTGAAGCATCGAAGAACCTTCTACAGGCAGCTAAATCCGGTATCGATATAGTACTGTGCCAGTGACCGTCCTAACCATGCTTTAGGGGAACCGCACTACAATCGTACCTAAAAGATTGAGAGATCTCGCCAAACGTATAAGTGTGTACGTCACTACTGAACAAGTGAACTGCCCAGTCATCCTCCAGAGGTCTGAGTTGCTCATCGACGCTCATCAAAACACAACTAATGTATTTGGTATAGTTCGTTATTAAACCTCTCTTCGAAGACTGCTACCAAAAGAACGGTTGGTTGCTGCTTAACTGTAGCAGCACATTTGACATACGTCAATACTAAATGTCGATAAAACGACCAATAACACAATACCAGAAGCAAGCGAAGAACCATCTCCAGCTGCCCCAGTAAGGAATGAATCTAGCTCGATCTCTGCTTGTTTAGGTAACAAACATCCTTTGCCAATTTTCCGCTTTTCTTGAACTTGTGTTTATAGCAAGTTTCAGCTCTCCGTACATTCTCCAGATATGGAGAGAAGCCAGAGTAGTATTTATTCCAAATCCATGAAAGAAATTGAACGGAGTTGGATCATACAAGCCAAATAGTCTCACATTTTTTCTTCTGAAAACGAGGGAAAAGGTGCTGGACTATTACATTCCGCATGCATGCCTTAAACAAAACTTGTAAAAGAGATTGAGAGCACACCGAAGTACAAGTAGGCACTTGCACGCACATTTTTGTACATCCAACGGGCCTGTGATATTGTCCATTTTCTGGTTATTACTGAAATGGCCACTACAAACCTTTTTACCACGCAGTTTTGATTCTCCAAAGTTTTGATTCGCCCGCTTCAGTTTTGATTCTCCAAATTTTAACGGTAAACGGATACAAATAGACAAGAAGGTGAAGTAGTTTGGTGTCATCCTGGGCAGCAAGGGGGCAAATGATGCTTTGGTTGCATCAAAGTTTTATAAAATCCATAATGTCATACGCAGTTTTATCTAGTACCCAAAAACAAACCAAATGATACCTGTGTGCCCCTGTAACAGGTGCTTTTAAGACAACAATTGAAATCCTTATCCTACTCCCTCCATTGCACCTACACATTAGATCTGTAGCAGCATATAGTGCTCACGGACTACAGCTATTATATTACTAGGCATTACATCTAGACAGTTTAATGTCACAATAGGAGGCAAAGGAAGCATTGAGAGCTATACTAAAAAGTTATACCACTACCATTTAATTCCAAGCATCTGGTATACGGATGGAGCCTGAGCCTGAAGGTTACTTTGAACCAATATTTCAGCAAAACAATCTTGAAAAAAATTCGTGAAATGTGCATTAGTTTGTTGCACTTGACTTAATGCAGCTTACCGATTCATTGTTAGTTATACTCAAATACCTAAACTTAAGGAAAGATAAACCTTCGTCCATCTTCCAATAGCACCTTTTCTTATTATTGCACAACACCTTTACACCATTTGATATGGTAATGACTTGCAAACAATATTCCTAACTTAACCCAAAGCATAAAATATATATTAGAGTTGACGGTATTTAACTTAAAAGTCCTTTAATAATTAAATCTAATGTAAAACAAATCTCAGTTGTTGTTATTGTTATTATTCTAAAGTAATCATAACAATATGACATCATCCAAGTAAATACAAAACAAAATCATATACATTTAAAATGCGTTGATGAATGAAATAGATTTGGATAATTGAGGTAGGTTATTATAAATAAACAAGAAGATGATATATAGGTCAAACGTAAATATTGAAGGTATTCCAGTTTTTTTTTTTAGAAAAAGAGGGGAAGTTAAATTGTAAATGTTATTATTTGAGATTTGAATGCATCTGTGTATAATTAATATTATTGCCATATTCATTGTAAACCGTAGGCTTTCTGATTAAATCGAGAGTGATATTATCGAGAGTCCGGTTGTTTCTGGAACTTTCGATTTAATCAGAAGACTTCCGGTCTGCCAGGGTATAAATTAAATTGATTTGTCTTGCAAGTAGCTTATTACTTTGAAGTCTTTGAGACAGAAAACTCATACAAAGAGTTTTAAATTATATAATTAGTTTATTTAAACATAATTATACTGTTTTGTGTAGTGAAAAATGTAAAACGTTAAATAAAATAAGACAAAAATATTTTTTTTATTCGCCTATATATTAAAGTGTTACTTTATTACTGTGATTTGCGGCTTTAAAGTATCACTTTTCAGCTATTTATTTTGTCGTCATAGCTACGTCCAAAAAAGTAAAAAGCATTTGTATTTGTTTAAATTCTATGAAAAATAAATTTTTTTATCAAAGCAACCCGCAAATTCAAAATTTCATTATCCAATTAAAATAGTTGTTATCATTTGTTGTCATAGAATTTGGAAAAAATAATAAATATTTTTTCAAAGGTTACTTGTTCAACATATTTTGATTTTAAAATTTATGAAAATTTGTAATTTTAATTTAGAATAAACAACTTTTCTTACAATATTTTGCTTGCGGCGAATAAAAAATAGTATATGATGCACGGACGTAAGCTATTTTGGACTTAATGTGGGTGCAAATCTCGGCTAGCGCCTCGATTTGCAAACTCCACATCCGTCCAAAATCTTTAGCTTTACGTCCTAGCATCATAATGTACTATTATTTAGTAATTTGTGTGTATAATTTATTTCATATGTGGCATGAGATGATCCAATTCTCTATGGAACTAATATGTTAGTCTGTTAAAAACAGTGTATTAATTGTCCATGATGTTAAAGTCGTATTATGTGCACCAAGGCCTACTAAAATTATAGTTTGTTAAGTGAATAATCTTAAATGCAAAAATAAATCAAATAAGACTTTTAATAAATAATAGAATTTAAATGAATTTGTGGAATTTATGGTGATTGACAATTTCTAATAAAATTATCAAACAAATATTAAATGTGTTATTAAACAGTTAAAATTCCGATACACATTGTTAAGGAAATAAGTGAATTTCGAAAATTGCGCCAAGATATCTAAAACTTGCTATTATGCAAAATAAACTTTTTGTTAAAAACCGATATACTGTTAACCTGGTGTTGATACCTAAATAAAAATACACTTAAGCAATAATATTAGTGTTGCATTTACGGCCTTATGTCGACATTGTTTGAAAATTTGTTTTTGGCTATGATATGATGACCATGATATTAAAAAAGGGAGATTTGAGAACCTCAAGAAAAAAGGAATATATTCTTCATATTTGATTTGGAAATTGCTGACTATTATTTGCCTGACGAGTTAAATTATTTCAAAATAGGATATTACTATTCAACAATCAAGATTCTATGTTTCAACATTGTAAGAGTGAGTTGTTTTAGAAAATTATTATTATAAAATCTTTTTTGTTATAAAAGTCTATATTTTTATTGATTTGCGCTTAAAGAAAGTAGAGTAAACTTAATAGAAGGAATATAACAAAAACTTATACTTAATATCTTAAATAGAAAATAGAACGCTAGTTAGATTCAAAATATTTCAAATATAATAATTGCCACTAGTTTTTCATTTTGAATGATAATTTTATTTTAATAAAAAAATTAACATTTTTTTTAAATAACATGATAATCAAAAATAAATTGACAACGATAACCGACAAATAAAATGAGATAGATTTTTTTTTAACGGTGTAGTGAATCATCCCTCTCTTCTCTTTCTCTCTCAAATCCTGGGTATAATATTTTTTTTGGATATACAATTCTGAGTTTAATTTTACATAACAAAAAGGTACTCTTATAAATTTAATTTTGTAGCCGGTTAAGATCACAAAAAAAATGAACTCTGATACTAGAGCTTCAATCCCGCGAATATTAATCGAAGTACCACGTGATCATCTTAATAAAAACACCATTTCTAGTACCGTTACAAGTTGTGCATATTACAAAATCCCCATGCACAAAACTGTGCATAATATATATATATATATATATATATATATATATATATATATATATATATATATATATATATATATATATATATATATATATATATATATATATATATATATATATATATATATATATATATATATCATGCATATGATATGAATCATACCGTGCACATGTCGTAAAACGCTTTAGCACACATGTGCACACAAATGTTAGCCTCATGTTTCACGAATAACAAAAAACAAAGCGAAACAAAATTTATTTAATGATAATAATAATAAACAAAGATAAAAAATATTGGAGAGTGAAAAAGTAATTCTAAAATGACTGTTTATGAGATAATATGTCTTTTGTTATGTAGACTGGAGTATGATAACGTAGAGCAGTAAGGTTTCAGATTTATGTAATGTCTATCTTCTCATAAAACACAATTTTGCTTACCACGCATAGTCCATAATAGTTTCTCGTTCATTCACAATCTATAGTCCTATTTTCATATAGCTTCCGTGACATAATTTGTTCTTAGCATACAACAATTAACCATAGTATTCCCTTTACAATATCCAATTATTGACTCACACTGCGTTTTCACCAGCATTACTTCACCATACTACATAACTTTGAATTCTCCGGACACTAACCGTAATTGCTCTAAATGTTTTCAAACCCCAAACCGCTGTGCATATTTGTCCAATCGTTTTATTGTCTAACAATTGTTATCCTACAATCAGTTTAGCAATTGTTTTCAAAACGTTTTATATTTCTTATATGGGTATTTTTATCAATTTAATCTAAATTTTACTATGATACGGTTGTAAGCTATTATTTCATAATACATAGACATCATAAAATCGGTTGAACTTACGTTTGATCCATTCTAATATATTCATGTTTCTTCCCGATGCGTTGGAAATAGCTGATTTCGTGAAATCATCTTACAATATTATGTATTACAAAATAACAAACAGTTTTTTTTGAGACGGAAAATGTACTAACATTCTATAAATTTCCCTTCAAAACAAAAAACTTTGTAGAATTTTCGATATTAAAATTACTATATAAGAGATGACTATACGATCTTTTGTCTCTTATCTCTTGTGTCACTAATGTTGGTCTCGTGATGTTACTCAAAATGGATGTACTTGATAAATTTGTTTTTTAGTGTAAATAGTTAATTTTCTTTGTTAATGATAGTGCAATTGTTTAATTGGTTTAGTTAAATTATACAAAAAAGAAAAAAATCTTAATGTTGTTGTACAAATTGTTAGTGTTATTGAAATTAAGTTCAGAAAATTATTTTATTTCTTTGCATTGCCCATTAATGGATGAAAATATTTGAAATGTGTTTTTTTTGTCTCTGTACATATCAAAGTTTAATTTTATGTAATTCTTTTTTATGGTTAATAGTATTAAAACCAGAAATACTTCTAAATGATGTTTGGGTATTCATTTTTGGTGAAAATTATACTAAGTAAAATGAAGTGATTAATTAGTTTCATAATCGGATAGATACTGAAAGAATAATATCTATGTTGTGGCTGTCCTTCAAAATAATTTGTATAGTGAGTAGTTCGTTTCTTTTGGTTATATCGTAAGTAAAACAAATAGAACATAAAATAATAACTAAAGGTTCAATAAAATAATGTGCTTGGATGGTACAAAATTAGTTACTTGTTTGTATATCATGACATCAATCTATGCTAATTAACGGCGAGAGGTCGGTCTGTTATATTAGTGCTAACAATTGACGACTTCATTTATTGTTGCATCTGTTAGTACATTTCTAACCAGTACAACAAAATTTGGTTATATCACTTATATTATTTCTAACAACTTAACCAATCATTGTTGTATTTCTTACTGCTTCGGCAGCTTTATTACCTCGATTGGTGGATTACCATTTACTTGAACAATCACCGACATAATTACTGTTACACCCGTTATATTTAGTCGAACATATTTCAGCGCAACATTTAAATAAAATTTTTGCTGTTACTACCGTATTGTCTACAGTATTTCAACGCAACATTTAAATAAAATTTTTGCTGTTACTACCGTATTGTCTAAAGTATTTCAACGCAACATTTAAATACAATTTTTGCTATTACTGCCGTATTTCAACGCAACATTAATATAAGATTTGTGCTATTACTACCGTATTGCAACACAACTTTCATATAAGAATTTTTGCTATTACTGCCGTATTTCAACGCAACATTTCTACTTACCTGTTGGGATTTCTCGCTGCGGATCGCTGCGGATGGAGGGCTAAGACCTTAAGATTTTGAAGCCTGGAGGATTTAATCATGGGGTGAGTGGACTTTGTTTATTTTAATTACTTTTTTTCTAACGTAGAGGTGTGAATGCGTGTGAAAGGGTGTACAAGTGATTGAATGGGGGCGTGCTTGTCGATGCGTGTGTGTGTGAACTGACGATGCGTGTAGCGAGACACATTCAGTCTAAATTGGAAACGATTATAATCGAAATATTTTTGCTCTGAGGTAATATCTCGTTTTCCAAATACATTTGTTTTTATTATGTTAAATTATATTACCTAAATTTATTAATTTATATTTTTTAGTAATTAAAAATCCATCCCAAAATAATATGAAAACCAAACAAAAAAAAAACAAATTCTTGTCATGTTTTATATTTATTAGCCGTATTATACATTAATCAACTGTAAACTACAGGTATTTAATTAAATTGATTTGGAAATATTTATTTAACTTACCAATAAAATTATAACTTTTTGGAGCTGTAAATACTTCTCTTTGGTAATTTCGTATGGTTTCAAACATTTTTGAAAATGTTATTAATAAAGAAAGAGGGAAATAAATAATAAAGACTGTCAATATAGCGTGTGACGTTCTCCCGTGCTCTAAGATTTGATTCTCGGTTTACCAGCAATGGCAGTGGTTTGCGAGCTGTGTCATATTGATCAGATAGCAGCAATACAACTTATTCTTGATTACTGTCATTGGCGGTACTGGCTGCAGGTCTTTGAGCTTAATTGTCTTGCTTCACAGTCCGAGTGTGTGGGTGAATGTGTATGCGTGTATGCAGCGTGAGTGTGTGGGCGTATGGGAATGATTGTGGGGGTTGGACGTGCTGATCGTGGTTCTTTCGCAAAAGGGGTCGCCAGAGTTTCATTTTTTCATTCGTATTGTTTCCACTTCTGTTTATTCACGTAATTTGCGTACATTTCTGTATTTGTGTTGAAGCAGCAGGTAACAATCTATCAAATCCGCGATGACTGAGCTTTAGTCGTTAAGGCATTAAATAACTCTAGGTACGCATCCTGCTATGCCATTCTCATTGGTTCGCCAATGAGAAAGCTCTTCATTACACTTTCGTAATAAAAAACTGATGAATTTTATTTTGTTTTCATCTAAAGTTATGTACGAAATAATTTTTTTTGTGAAGGTAATGCAAACATGCACAAATAACAATCGGACACTTTGAGTAACTAATTTTAGTGATTCAAAAAAATTATTATATATTTGTTGTCATTTTTCATGTCGGTTTACTGATATTTAAATTTGTATTTTTATAATATTAAGAAAATTGTGGAAAATTAATATTATTTTTTATATGTAAGCCAAATATTTAAATTTTTTGAAGTCGTCACAGAAGATCCTAGTCATAAAAGTCATACATAAAATATTTTTTAATTTATACCTGTAAGTTCTATGCACATTTTGTACACATTTTGACATGATTTAATAATGTTAAATTATAAATAAGTAAAAGGCAATTAAATTGTAAATAGGTATGATATTAGCACTCAAATACTTTAAAACTTCAACTCAAATTTAAAATATCCTCTAAAAATTATGAAAAAAAAGTGCACGAAATGTGCATGGTGTGCACCATGCACATAATGTTTGTCGATATAACAGTAAATCAAATCAAGCTAGTTTCTATTCACCGCTTAGAATCCGATATAAAAATTAGGATGGACATTACTTGTTTTGTTTCTTGAATTGATAGTTTGAGGTTGCTGTTCTTATCTCCAATAATAAATTAATTGAATTGAATTTACATTGAAATTAGACTTCATAAATTTAGAGAATCCATTCCGTTCTGTACTAACTGAATTAAATTTCCATCCCTATGATTCATTAAAATATTGATCTAAATAACTGAAAAACGGACCACAAACACAAAGTCTCAAATTACTTAGAAGTTACAATAAATAAACTAATTAAAATAAGGAAATAAATAGTATCTTTGATTCTAATTGACATTTCCTTACCATTAATTTTCTCTTTGTAAAATCAAAGGATAAAATTGAAAATTTTAATTACCTTTGTTAAAAGAAAAGGTTATTTAGTCCTAAATAATAAAATGTTAATTAATAAATAAAGTCAAAAGGTAAAAGATGGAGAGTGAGTTGATCAATTATTTATGGACATGGAAATGTATATATAAGGTAAGTTCAAAATTTGAAAAGTTTTAATTAGAAACTACTTTACGTGTGTGTGTTTACCATTGCTTTGGGAGAAAAAAAGAGGATTTTATGATTTCCAGTCGAGTGAAACGTGGTTTGAAATATATCTTAACCTTATCATGGGTATTGTAAATAAGTGATGTTATGAATATATAAAACACACTTTTCTTTGACGGTGTGTTCATCACCTAGTTATTATTAACCACAACCAAGTCATAAATAACCAAATCGATCGATTCTCGATGTTTCTGTTTTTTTTTTCAACAAAAATAAAAAATTTAATTCATAGCACATAATATCTCTAATACAAAATTCTTTTCGTGTAAAGAAAGGAGCTCTATCTTACTTATTCAGATTTTAAATTTATAAGCATTAAACCTTCATTTCTTTCTACAAGAAATTCAAATATGTATATGCAGTACATTATTTTGTACAAAAATGTATTATTTATTGTATTTTTGTTGTTGTTGAATTATTTTACTTTCTTTAAATTCAAAACATCAATATTTATATTAAAGATTTAATAGTTAGAACTCGTGACTGACGTGTACAAAAGAATTCTTTATTTTCGCATAAATTTAAGAAAGAGCTGGCAAGTAGTTTGTATAAAGGTAGCAATGGATGACTTGATTTATTGAAAAATAAACAATGTTTGCAACATTTTTCTATACTGAGCTGTGTTAGATTTCCTGACTAATACATGAGCCAGAATATTTTAACATAGTGAGACCAACCAAACCAACGAAAATTTGGTACGTAAACGCTGCAAACGGTAACGTTAAATTGAAAATCATGATTGTTGCTCTTGCCACATTTTTTATTTCTCCGCAAGATATAAAGGTTGAGATTTAGAAATCCCAAACAATAATTGTAAACTCTCAATGTTTAACAGCGTGTTTAACAGCCCTAGGATTAAGTTTTTATTATTTTTTTATCAAAAACAATTAATTAAATTTAGCTAAAAACAATAATTATGACTGGTGGTATTTGTAATGACATAAACAATTAATTTATGTAACTTTATATTTTGTTTTTACGAATACCCTTAGCGAAACAACTCACATTTAATTAATTATTGTTTATTATCCGAAACGTAATATAATTTAACATTATTGAAATTATTTTAAAACAAAATTTTGATGTATAAAATGTTAGGTCTAATTAATTTAATGAACATTTTGCTATTATGAACAATGATGCCATAACAAGTAGTTGTACTAAAATAAATAAAATTGAAGATAATTAAAATTATGAATATCAAATAACTTCGAATTTGTTATAAAACGACAACCTTAGTGTATACAAATTACCTACAATGAACTGAGCATATGAACATATATGTCAATACAGCAAACTTTATTATTATTTCAAATTTGTTATTGACTTCAATTAAATTCAAAATTAATTGCAAAAATAATAAAAGCCAAGAAGATGTATTTTCTAAGACAATGAGAATGAAAATAAATAAGTCATTGAAATTGAGAACAAACGATTATTATATTATTGTTTTCTTTGAAATTTTCAAAAATAATTTCAAAAAAGTAGAATAATTAAACTCAAATTGGTTGAATTTTGACTTTATTTGAAATATTAAATTATGATTCGACATTAAAAGTTCGCGAATCATATCTGTAGGCCAGTTAAAAATTGTTTTTATAAAACTGTAAAACTGGATTGTCTTACTCGAAACATAACCGGAAGTCACAATTCCGAAAAGTGACGTAAACTAATCTTCATCAAGACATCAACTTAAAAATATCTATATTAAAATAAACCACAAGGAAACAATGCCGACTGCTTTATTGACCATCATCTCGGTTCCTCAATAGAGGAAGACAACAATGGCGGTTACCGAACACAAAAAACAAAACTTGTGCATAAGCTTATACGAAAAACAGCTAACAAGAGATATCTACTTTTAAGAATAAAATTATAGGCTTGGATTTTCGACTACTATTTACGAACATCCGTTCTCTAGATTATTCAAAAATATAATATCAAGGACAAAATAGACAAAATTATAATAATATTACATTTCAATTTTCAAAACCGAAACTTCGTAAAAAAGAACCTAATCAGCTTTCTTGTTCATCGACAAATTTCCATATGATGACCAGATTTCATTTCCCTTTAAAAAAACTGTTTCCCACCACATAATTTCAAATATCCAAACAAGATCATACATTAAACAAGAAAAATTGCCAATATAAAAAAAAGACGGACAAGTGCGAATAAAATTCGCTCGCCAAGGGTTCCGTGAATGTAAAAGACCACAATATCAAAAATAAATGACATAAAGTTTTATTGTCTTTATATTGCCAGACTATGGACGCATAACATAATAAATGTTTAACCGTAGAATTTAATAGTAAATGTCAATCACATCTACATTGATCAAAAATGACACAAAAATTTTATTTGAATTTAAATTTTATCCATATCTCGTAGCTGTTTATATTAACTGAAGAAAGATTTAACCAGCTTTTAAATGGTTTAAATTGGGAATATTTTTTCTATAAATCAGCGTCAAAAATTAGGGTAGTGGTATACATATAAGTAAAAGAGCGCTTTTCGAACAATAACAAAAAACTGTGCACAGCAAAATTCTAAACAAAAATTGCAATGTTTCTTAAATTGAGTGCTCTTTCAAATGACACCCCACTCGCTTGGGTCGAAAAAAGTTTTTCTAGGCTCCCTACACCCATCCCCTAAACACACAGATATACGATTATTTGAGAGTTCGCTATGATTTTCGTTCAAAATATAGCAAACTTCCTGTCTCCGTGAATTTTTCCAATTTTTTTTTTCTTTCAGTGTCGAAACGAAGGGTGAGGGGGGAACGGTCTGAAATGTGCACCTTTTTGACAATAACTCAAAAACTGTGCATCGTTAAATTCTAAAAAAAATGCAATAATTCTTAAATTAGACGCTCTTTCAAATGGGTCAAAAAATTTTTTTCACCCTTTCCCACCCAAATCCCTTAAAACCACAAAAATTATTTGAGACCTAGCTATAATTTTCGTTCAGAGTTTATCAAACTTCCTGTCTCTGTGAATTTTTTCAAATTTTTGTCAATTAAGCTCGAAATCCATCTTTTTATATCACTTTTTTGACAATAATTCAAAAATTATGCATTGACAAATTCTTAAAAAACATGGCAATGATTCTAAAATCAAGTGCTCTTACAAATGACACCCCACTTGAGCTGGTTTTAAATGATGTTTTTACTCTTTCTCATTCCCACCCCTTTAATAAATATAGTTGTGAGGATCTGCCCCTTTTCTATATATTTTATTTAAAACCTACTCATTTTTCTATCAAATATATTTTAAGATTTTCGATGAAGTTGGCCTTAAGCGACAAATCAAGATTTTTTTCTATAGGGCCTGACAAGGCGTCAAACTCCTTTTGGGTATCGTCCACTGATAGAGTCGGGCTCCTATAATTAAAAAATAAAGAGGGCGTGCTGTTCGATTTGAAATTCAACCCACAAAAAGTTAAATTTTGGATATTTTTGGATCCCTTCACCGTCATTTCTGATATAGAGTAATAAACCACGGCTATGAAATAGCCCATATATTAGGGTATAGTTTTTGATTTGATATGTGAAAAGTTCGCGAGAATCGCTGGTTTGTTAAAAATTAAATGGGCTTCAACAGCTCTATGAATCGTCTTTAGACCCCTAATATTTGAAAAGTGGATTTTATATAAATTCATTATTTATTTCAATAAATACCGTAAGCTAGATTAAACAAAATATTAAAAAAATCTGAAACCAAAACCAAACGACTAGAGTGAGATTCAAATCAAAGAAAAAATTGGGAACAAGAAAAGTGATCAGAGAAAGAAACATTCACCCTCCAGCTACTCCAGAGTATTATGCCTTCAAAGCCAACTGAAACAGGTAAATATATGCTTCTTCCTTTAAACACCTTGTACTCGAAATAAAATGGGAAAAGAAAATATTTGGGTAGCATTAATATAAAGAATTGTTTTGTGGTGCATTGTGTGTGGTTGCAATTGTATTTTTTTTTATTGTTTTTTTGTGGTTATTTATTGTATTTTTTTCGTTAGGAAAGCAAATGCCGTTAAATTTGTTAACGCAGCATTTAATTGTTAACTTTGTATTTATTTTATGGTTCACGATTTACATTTATGAATTTAATTTCTGATATACCCGGGCTACCGGGGTACTCGGTTACTTGAAAAAGAAATAAAACATGTCTAGAAAAGTTAAGGTATGGAGTGGGGGGGAGGGGGGGGGGCGCAACCATGTAGCGTTAAAATATTTAAGTTTCTTTTGTAAATTAGCTCTTACGAAATGAATTCAAATAAATTGGAACTTGATCAATGCAAAAATTAGTTTTGGGAAACCATTGGATGTCATCAGTCTTATAACACAATCAAAAGGAAATACTAAAACTAAAAGTATGGTTTTGTTTTATTAAAAATTTCATCAAATCATCAATAGGAATAGTTGCAATTTCTTAAGATCGGTAGATAAATAAAAAAAAATTCATCATTGGGTAATTCTATATCCTATTTATCATACAAATTTGAGCTTTATTTTTATCGTCGATCAAATTACCGGGGTAGTTAATCGGGATACCCAGGTAGTCGAGTATATTGAAAAGGCCAAAAACACCCGGGAACTCCGGTACTTGATAATCGATAGTGGACACTCTAGCGTCAATCAATCGGACTATGAGTATTGAAGGTTTTGGTTCTCGATGATTAAGAAATATCAAAAGGGAAAAAAGAGAACGCCACAGTATATAAACTAATAATAAATTAACAATGACAACACACGACGAATGCACGACGAGGCGATATTTATATTTAAAGTACAAATGATCAAAATATTACAACAATCATTTAAGCGTGCGCTCTCTGACGCTAAAGACCTATCGTAACCAAATGAAAGTGTAGATATGCGAGGCGTGAGACACGAGACTCCGGTCTGAATAAACAGCGTTGTTCAACCTTTTCTTGAAAACCTTCAACAACCCACCATACACCGGTTTGCAAAAAACTTTGTAAATAAAGCACATGACAAAATTTTCCATACAAATTGTTTTGAGAATTTTAAAAGTACTATGTGAAAATAAAGATACATAGGATAGTTCCACGGGTTAAGTTAACATAGCCCAGAAAACATCAGTAATGCTTCTTAAACTACAACTTATATAAAAATTATCTCTCCCAAATAAATATCTAAACAATATTGTTTGTCCTTATTTTTATATATTTTACTCTTTCCTCAACACATTTAAAGGAGGTCTGGGGAACAAATTGGTTTAGTAGACCTGGCTCAGGTCTTATTTGGCAGATTTGGTCCAGGACATCAGTCCAAACTTGGTCCAAGCTTGGGCCGTTTGAAAATGTTAAGCCTGGCCTAAACCCCAAAAGCTATAGGGCGGACTTGGCCTAGGCTTGATCCAATAGCTTTTTCTTATCCGGGAGTGTATTTAGAAAGAAAGCATCAGTAATATAAAGACAAATCATACGAATTTTACAAGGAAAACAATTACAAGTAAATCATTGGTTACCCATAAGCTCAATTACTTCGTTCTGAATAGATTTGAGTATTAAATTCATGAGAAAATGTTTAAAATCTTTTCCCAACTGTTTCGAAACTCGAAAAGTACTGGGTCGGTTACTTTTGTTTTTAAAAAAATTGATAAAATGCGTGACGCTGAAATGTTTGTGGAAAAAATGGATTAAGTGATGGTGGGAGTGTCGTCCTAACATTTTTTTAAATCTAATTTGCCACTTTTTGACTTCGCTTGCGTTGCATAGATTCGAAAAACAATGATCCGAAAATAATTATCCAATCTCAGTATTTAAAAACATTTGCGTAATAAATTAGCTTTTCCTTAGGATCAATAATAGGTCTATCAGTAAGAGGAGGTATAGAAGACTTACAAAAATTTCCTTGAACAGCCTTGGCGGTTTTATAAAAATTTCCCGAACCAGTTGGATGCACTGCAAATTTACTAGCTTTTTTTAAAATAAATAGATGTTCCTTTCTACATAGCTTTCTTTCTATTCGATACTGTCTGTTGCAAATAATTGAACACAACGCAGAAGCCGAATAAACTTTCAAAATTAAATTATATAGTATGCTTTGTAAAATTTTGTTTTAAAATATTGAATAGTTTATTCTTTCTTTTGAAATTTGATATCCAAGCATAATACGTTTTCCTGAAACTTAAAGTCATTAAAATTTGTGATTCAGTAATTGTAACAAAAGATAAAGAAAGCTGGTTTAACAATCGAGAAAAGTTTCACATTTCAAAATTTGTGAAAGAAAAAAACTAATGTAAGAAAACTATTTCAAACTAATTAATTGATTGTAAATCTGATTGTAAAATGAATTATAGGTTTGAGTACTGCATTAAAAGACAAGAAACATAAATTGAGTTTTCGTCAAAGCGCATACTACAGACATTTTCCAACACTGTCTAAGGTTTTCATCAGTTTTATTTTTAATAAACTTTTGTCCTTTTTAGGGTTCCGTTTTTTATACGGAACACTATTGGTGAGAGTACAACGTGTTTTTCACATTATTTCGATTATCTCGTGAACCATTAATCCGATGAACTTAAAATTTGAGGTGCTTATAAAACTAACCTATCCACACAAGATGGTGGGTTAAAAAATAAATAAAGTTGCGTTCGTTTGTTTTAAGGAGGTTCGATGTAAAGCCTTTGAAAACATACATTTTTTTTATCGAGACGAGTAGGGTATCATATGAAAGGGCTTCATTTCAGCATTATTTAAAAATATATTTTGGAATTTTGCACCCCACCATGTTTTGTATAATTTTGAAAAATGACGTTTTCTGGATGTTTTATTGCCCCGAATAACTCCGACCCTACTTCATCGAAAATTTCGAAATATATTTGGAATGATAGAAAATTGAGTAGATTTTTAATGAAAAATATAGAAAAGTGGCAGATGCTCACAACCATATTTATTAAAGGAGTGGGAATGAGTAAGAGTAAAAATATCATTTAAAACCAGCTCAAGTGGGGTGTCATTTGAAAGAGCACTTGACCTTAGAAACATTGCCATGTATTTCAAGAATTTGTCAATGCATAGTTTTTGAATTATTATCAATAAAGTGACACAAAAAGTTGGTCCCCCCGCCTTGCATTTCGAGCCTAATTAACAGAAAAATCTGAAAAAATTCACAGAGACAGGAAGTTTGATAAACTTTGAACGAAAAATATAGCGAACTCTCAAATAATTATATTTTTGGGCTTTTAAGGGATTGGGGTGGGGAAGGGTGAAAAAAAACTTTTTTGACCCAAGCGAGTGGGGTGTACTTTGAAAGAGCACCAAATTTCAGAAACATTGCAATTTTTTTTAGAATTTTGTGGTACCCATTTTTGCAGTTATTCTAAAAAATGTGTAAATTCCAGACCGTTCCCCCCCTACGTTTCGACACTGATAAACAGAAAAAATTTAAAAAATTCATAGAGACAGGAAGTTTGCTATATTTTGAACGAAAATTATAGCGAACTCTCAAATAATTATATTTCTGTGAGTTTAGGGGATGGGAGGGTAAAAGAAACTTTTTTGGAACCAAACGAGTAGGGTGTCATTTGAAAGAACACTTAATTTAAGAAACATTGCAATATTTTTTAGAATTCTGCGATGCACAGTTTTTTAGTTATTGATAAAAAAAAGTGCTATTTTAATTGTATGTATACCACCCTATATTTCGACGCTGATTTATAGAACAAATATTTCCAATTTAGACTATTAAGATACTGGTTAAATCTTTCTTTAGCTAACATAAACAGCTATGGATAAGATTTAACCTCAAGTAACATATTTGATCAATGTAGATGTGATTGACACTTACGATTGACGTTTACGATTAAATATTTATTCTGTTATCCGTCCATAGTCTGGCGATATAAAGACTTTACAACATAACTTTATGTCGTTTATTTTTGATATTGTGTTCTTTTACATTCACGGAACCCTTGGCGAGCGAATTTTATTCGCACTTGTCCGACTTTTTTAATTTTAATTGCTTTCTTGCATTTACCTGAAAACAATAGATCAGCTTTCGGAACGATCAATCAATTTGGAACAAATTTGCGCATAACGATGTGTATTAATTCTGAAAAATTAGAAGCAGCAAAGTTTAGATTTTGGTTGGAAAGACAATTGCGTTTGCAGGGAAACCATTTAAAAAGAACTCTTAAGCCCCTGCCAATCTGCTGTTTTATCATCTCAAACAAGACGAGGATTAGATTTAAACTGTTTATTTGTATATTTAAATGTGTGGATATCAATTTATGATCTGATCCACCTAAAAGCTCTGATACTTTAAACTGTACCAACAAAGGATCATTACTACTATTTTGATGGGAATGTCAGGGACTCTCGTTGGCTAGTCTATTGTCTGAGTGAAATTATGATAAACGGAAAAAAGCTCAGCCTCTTTACCTAATTCATCATTTTTAGAGCTGTGTGTAAGCCATTCTTTATTTTGAACATTAGAATTACCAAGAACTGTAATTTTAACATTAGGATACACGGCCAACCTATCTATCTTTTCAGATAGCTCATGAAATAAATTTATGTTGTTCTCATGTGAGTTGGGCGAGTGATACAATTTAAAGACAAACAATTTGCCATTTCAAAAATTACTGATAATTCACACAAAAATTATTTCAAAACAATTACAACAAAATCAAATTAAAAGTTACGAATTGACAATCTCCAACTAGACGATATCTTAATTGACAATTCAAACAGCTGGATCACTTGAAACTATGTCTAAGTTTACCTGCTAAAATTGCCAATTCAAACAAAGGATAATTTAATTATGGTACAAAGACATAAAAGTATGAAGTAAACAAATTAAATCAAACAGAACAACGAAATTTGACTAAGACTGCGTTCCAATTGACGCTAAATTGTACTAAACGTAGTAAATCAATTTAGGTGAAAAACACGTGAAATCAGCAAAAAACATGCAATTTTAGAAATGAGGTTTTAATTTTGTATATTTAGGTATTGGAATTCATTGACATCAATAAAAAAAAATTTTCTGCGTTTTTAGTTTTTTTTTTACCTTGTCTTATGATACAGGGTGATGAAAAATCAAAAAATTACTTGACCCTGTTGTATTGAAGTGGCTCTACAGTCAAAACTACTGAACTGATAGCTGATAGATACGCCAATTTAAAAACAATTCCTGGAACACGAGGATATCACTCATACATTCCTACAAATTATGGATCAATCTTAGCTAGACGTTATTCTAACTCTACGGAATTTAGTAATGTAAAATTAAATAAATGATAAAAAATATGTAAAATATTTATTTTGAGTTAAAATTAAAAATTTATTATAAAAACATATATATCCAAAAAAACTGTTCATTTTTTAACTCCACTTTCTTTTTATGATGAAAAATTTTAAGGCGTGTTGCAATAAAAAAATAAAAAAAACAAAAAATTTTCCCCTCATGAATTTTTTACAAAATGTTAGTAACATATGTACCTTTCACATATTAAAAAATCAAAAATTTAAAAAATACGCATTTCTAGAAAATCGAATTTGAATTTTTTACCGTTATTTTTCTAAAAGAAAGTGTTCAATGTCATCTAATGTGAATTATTATTTTGATTAGCTCTATTCAATACCTAGATTTTGAGTTATATAACATTAAAATCAGTTCAGTAGTTATGACTGTAGAGTCATTTCAATACACCAGGGTCAAGCAATTTTTTGATTTTTCATCACCCTGTTTCTTAAGACAGGGTAAAAAAAAATTAAACGCGTAAATTTTTTTTTATTGATGTCAATGAATTCCAATACCTAAATATACAAAATTAAAACCTCATTTCCAGACCTTGCTGATTTCACGTGTTTTTCACCTTTAGTCAACTATTTTATTTGACTAAATCGATATTTTTTTCTAAATAATTTGGAAGAAATTCATACGTTAAACAATATCTGAGAACTTGATTTTATTAATTTAAATTAAAATTCGGTAATTTTGTAAAATTAAATTTAGATTTAGCAGTTTAGTACAATTTAGTCGTCGTTTAGAATACAACCTAAGAGAAGTGGAGAAAAACATATTGACATATTTTTATTGTTATATTTTCGAATTACTCATCTATTATTTTTAAGCAAGGTACAGACCCACAGTCAAATTGACAATCAATCGAAAACGAAAATAAACGAAACAAAATTTAAGGGATTTTTACATTAAAATTTTATTTCGTTTATTTTCGTTTTCGATTGATTGTCAATTTGATTGTGGGTCTGTAGCTTGCTTTAAAAAGTTTTACTCTTTAAAAATAATAGATGAGTAATGTCAAAATAACTGTTGCTACCTTACTGTCCACGACTATTTTGTATAAATTAGGTTTAGGTAAATTTTGTTTACACTAAAAAATTTAAAATAAAATGTAAAACAATTGTACAGGTTGTTGTTAAATGAGTAAATAACAAAAAACAAAATAACTAAATAAATTCTAAAACTTATCTTTAATTTCCTCCTGAACCACCAGCAAGGTAAAAATTTTAGATATATTATCGTTTTCCTAAATTTACATCAAATTTTGTTCTTAATTAGTTATTTCTAAATTTGTCATTTTCTTACCTAAAAATAAAAAAAATAAATAGCGTTAATTAGTAAAAATAAAAATGGATTGATATTAAAATAATATAAAAGAAATTTAATTATTTTAGTTCTAAATTTATATTCGAAAAGAATACACAGCCGTTCCGTTTGACAGCTGGCCTGGATTGGCCCTAAATTGATTTCGCAAATAAGTTTTCTTGTTTTATTTAAACATATTACACGAAACCCCTTATAAATTAAATGATTGAAGTGATAATTGTTTGGAATTAATTTTTTTGTAAATGAATTAGCCAAAAATAAAATGGTAAGTCATCTAGTTTTAACTATGAGTTTTAATAAAACTAAATGTTTGAAACATTAAAACGTTTTAGTAAAATTTTAGAAAACTTTTTATGAATCTTACATTTTCAACTCATATGCGACTTTATTTTTTTCTGTATACAATCATTAAGCACAAGAAAAACACATTGTGATAGCTATAAATATTCATTTAACGGCAATGTAAATATCAGCATCGAATTGATTCTGTCACATTAGTATAACAAAGAAATATTGTTACTATAGGGCTTTCGCCGCAGATTTTAATTAATTTTCCAACTAAAACATCGAGTATCGCCATTGTATTGGGACTTAATAACTAGATCAGTTGAACTAATCAACTCTCATTTCCTGAACGCAGAAGCTCCTAAACGTTTATTTAGATTTATAAACAGTTTTGTTATAAAAAATTATTTAAAGTTTTGTAACGACCAACAAAAATCTGTTCGATAGACATTTTCTTTTAAAATCTAAGAAAAAACAAATTAGGTAATATCAAGCAATTTAAAATTGTTTCATAAAGTAACTTCTGTCTATATATGATGGTTCACTGTAATGCTTATTTTAAAGCATGCAACGGATCTTATATTACGATGATTAATCAATCATTTTTTTGTATTTTTGTTTTTCGTTTTTCTATGTGAAACAAATACTTTTTTGTGATTGTTAAACAGACGTTGAAATAAATAAGTAAATTAATCCTGCGCTGATCTTGCATATTTATTAGGGTATTTCGGTGTGTAAGGAAAATATTCGATTATTAATAATTGATTGATATTTGACTGACCTTGTTTTAAACTGAATTTTATAAAAAACTAAAGGGTCCCTTCGTTTTGGACGCCATGTGAACTGATTTGGAGTTGTATACGAAATTATAATATTACATTACACCGGAAAAACTCACAAAATATATGAAAACTGAATCTACGACAAACTAATTAACACTTGCAAATCTCTTATCATGAATCACTTTGAAATTGTAAAGAAACTTATTAATTGGCTAACAAATAAAATAATTTAGTTAAAAACAAATCAAAAAATTATATAAATTAAAATTCAATAAAAAGTTTACATTAATTTATTTCTTGAATGTTGTCTTCTTCATGTTTTATTTTACGTCTTCGTTTATCTTCTGTGATAACTCCCTTTCTTAACGATTCTCCAGACATTTGATTAAAAATAGTAGGTATTGCAGTTTCCTTAAGACGTATCCTTAACGGTGAACTTCGATCTAAACACGTTTCCTCAAAATACTGTGAACAAATTACATCATATTTCTGCGGTTTCCAAGGTTTTAAATTTAGTGCTTTTAACCATACATTTAAATATTTTGTATCGGTTGGAAACCTGTGACATGTTATTTTATTTCTATTATGCTTTTTGTAACGATTTGAGTTCACACATTTACATAAACAACATTTCATAACTATTATTATTTAATTAAATTTGCAAAATTTTAATGTTTTCAAATTGTAAATAACTGCATGTCCAAATAAAACACAAAACGTCCAGATAACATTTTTTTTTTCAAAAAAAACTTAAGCTTTCGATTTTAGTTTGGTTCTGTCATATTTATACACATAAATACTTTTTTTATGGCTTAAAATCTCAATTCATATTATCACTAAAACCAATTATGGTTTTGAAATATCACAAAATACAAACTCAACATTCTGGTATAAAATTGATATATTTTTAAACAATTTATAAATGAAAATAGATAAATATTTATATAATCACCAACCTCTTTGATTCAATTTTATATACTGATTGATTTAAAAATTATATACTAATTGATCTCGATCCAAACAATTTGATCGTTTTTATATCATATCATCGATCTTCCGTTTCCCTTTACAATAAGTAATTTCTCCATCATTTATGAAAAACTTGTATTTTTGATTGAAATTATCAACAAAAAAAAATATTTAACTGTACAGTGGTACAAATAAATGTCGACGTTTATTGCAATTGAAGAAAATTAATAAAATTATTAATTATCAATTGCATTGAATTTGAAAACTATTCTTTTAGAATAAAAATTGAAAATAGTCCGTCGTTACAAAATTTATGACTTGATGGTGTTGGACGGTTTGTTTTAATATTTTTCCTCTGTTTGTTTCCCATGATGTTTTTTCTTTTACGCCGGATCTACATTGCATGAGTAAGCTTTGATTTTAAAAAATGGGACGGACAACACAATAACAGAGATGAATAGAAAGCTTTTTCAAGATTCAAAGTCGTTGAATGAAACGATTTTGATTATAATAGTTAGCTAAGTTTATGACTTTGGTCAAGTTAAGTTTTAACTTTCATGAGTTTTATCTCAATTCCCGTTTGAATTACATTTATTATGTGTTGCAATCAATCGTTTCAATTTGATTGAATTTAGCTCATTTTATGATGATCATGTTATGATTTAAAATACATTTTTTTCTTTATTGTGTTTATAAAAAAAATATAAATCAAAAATTATTATAACAAAATTCGAAAAAGATAAAAACAATCGAAAGTTAGTTATCTTTCAATTTTTAAATGCATTTTTTAAACTACCCGAAACCGAAAATGTTGTCAGTTATCTGATTTACTAGTTTTCCGGAATTTGAAAACAAAATATATGTACTTTGATAATATGTAAATAACTTTAGTTTAAGAACAAGCCTTGACAATGAAAGCTTAGCTTTTGAGATCGATTTCAAAAGGGCAAATAAATTAATGTGTTTTTTGCTCAAATATAATTTCAATATTATTTTAATATCCACTCCAAGAAGTCAAGCAGATTCAATCTCATATGGGTTCAATAGTAACAGATTCAATCTCATGTAGTTATTCATGGTTTATCTTAATAAAAATTTTCATATCGCTCGGTTTTGTTTGAGTTAAATGCAAAAACATTACGAGCTCTTATATTCCAATATAAACTCCAGGTTTTCTTTGATACAATTAAATTCTAAATAAAATTCTCACTCAAGCGGAAATTAATAACTTTACAGCCTTGGTACATAAATACCTATTATTTTGAATTTTGGGATTTTTTTCCTAGGATTTTTACACAAATAATTTTATTTGGCTTTAATACTTATTTCTCACAATTGAAAATGTTTTTACAGTACGCCAGTTATTTGCTAACTTTTTATACAAAAATTCATCTTCAAGACTTCTGAAAAATTAATGCCAATAACAAAAAAAATTTCATTAAAACTTGGAATTACACGTACATATTTGATTGACACACAATGATGTTGAAAGGTCCAGTTTTTTTTTCCAATATACCAATCTTATACCGTTTACTAATAGAATACACGAATCGATTGGTATTAAATTTTATATCAAAGATTTCTTAAAACTTTAATAAATGTTTCAAAAATAGAAAATAGAACAATATATAAGTAAATATAACAAAAAACCAAAACCAAGGAAAATATCAAAATATGTCTAAAACGATTTCTCTACATTTCATTTTCATTGATTCAATCAAACCGTAAAAAGAAAATTCCAAAATGAAAAAAAAAAAAATATTAAAATTGAATATAATATAACGTTTAAATTAAATTTTTCTTTTTTTATTTGTGTTTATTTGTTAAAGAAAAAAATTTCCTTTTTTGCTTTTCATTTCGAGTGAATTTCACCAGATGTTTTTGATGGAAATCAAATTCTTTGGTGCTGGTTTTTTGTTTGTTATGTTGACTACGAAATATTTTCTATAGATTGTAAGGTACACAGTTTTCAAGAATTTAATTTCTTGTGGAGTTTTTCTTCGAATTTTAGTTTTAAGTTTTTATATAGTTGCACAGTTGTTTTAAATAAGAATAGAAACACCAAACCTTCGACTTTTACAAAAATTCATTCATATAGATTATAGTATAAACACGAAATTGTTCTACTCACCAAACTTCTATTTCTCCTATTATTTGCTTATATGTGGAGAAATTACTCTAAAGTTTTACTGTTTTTAAACTTCTTTTTAAAATAAAAATATGTCATTTGCTTTAAACTCTACAGAAATAATTTTGTTTAATTATTATTTCTCTCGAATTTAAAATTTAATATTCCTTGATGATGGCACGTTTTGCTTGCTTGAAAAAACGAGCCTTCAAATAACTTTATATCTATGTGCTTTAATTATTGAGGAAGATAATGCTCAGATAATCAAATATTATGCCACTAGCTGGATTGGATTATTAGCAACCTCATTTAATTTTTGTTCGTGCAAATTTTTCAAACAAATTTGCTTTTTAACTCTAATTTTATTTTTATTTTTCTATCCTATCATGAAATATTGGCCTATGTCATATTTTATATGTGATAGGATTTATTGTTTAGTTATCCATTATGTAACAAAAAAAAATTAAAAATAACAAAACAAAGATTTGTGTCCATTAACATCCTTAGAACGAATGTTGTTGTGGGTCTTGGTCTTAAAAGATTTTTATGTGCTGTTTTGACACATATTGTAATGCCTACTACACAACACATTTAATAAGAAAATATAAGGCAGTCTTGAGGATTGCTGACAGAAGTTATAAATAAAAACTGTGAAATAGCTTTGTCTTTATCGTCTAAATACAACAAAATCTTTACTTATTTTGCCACACTTACACACTGTTATTAACTGAGAAAAACATCAAATTCAATAAAAATGAAAAAAGAAAAATATGAATCAAGAGAACGAGAATAAATTATTTATAATATATTACCATTAATTTCAACAATACTTAGGATATTCTATTATAAAATGTTATACGTTTTAATTTCCGGGATAATCAAATAAACAAGAATTCAAGTAATAAAAAAAAAATTAATATGTGGCCTTTGCCCAGGAAACGATCTCTATAAAATCTAGAACTTTATTATTCATTACAATTAATCAAAAGAATATAAAGAATATAAATATCACCCCAATATTCTTTCTTGAATGTGAACTGTACAGGCTGGATTCAAAAATTTAATTTACTTCGATTTAAAAATCACGATTTGAATCAATTTATTTCAAAATATAAATTCCGTCTCGATTTTAATTATATCGATTATATCATATGAAATCCAATTCACGACCCCGACAGAAAATTTTATTAATTTCTTTTTAAATTATAAATCACGACTCAACTGATATTTTGAAAATATCCTTTATATATATCATTACCTAAACGAGAGAAAAAAAAATTGATTACACAAACATTCTCTCGAGGTGGACTGTCGATATCATCAATACAATTACAGAAACAACAACATAAAATCACAGACTGATTCATCAAATGCATATTCCTTTGTTTTCAAGTAATTAAAAATAATAAGGATCAGTCTTTAATAAAGCATTTATATACCATCTCATTTGTTGATAATATCATTATACCAGCTGGTTATTTTCCATCATAAAGACATCGAGACGTTTTAAATTAGAAACGATCATATATATTTAAAGTTCTCTTTTACGTTTCAATACACGTAAACATATAAAACTGGAAAAGTATAAACATTCTTGATTCTTTTGTTTCGATTTATTAAAACAAAAGAGATAATAAAAAACTCAAAATATCCATGTAAAGATGGTGTAGATGGATAAAAATAACAAAAATAAATTTATAAAGTCAAAGATTTGAGGATTCGAGGGTAAGTTAAAAAGTTAATTGTATTGTTATTATATTAATGAAAAATCATATAAATGCAAAACATGTAACGTGGTAAAATCACAGATGGAAAACTTTTATTGTCAGGAGATAATTATTGCCAAGTCCTTACTCCTTTGCTATACACTTTTGCTCAGAACTCAAATTATTCCTGCATTCTGAATTTGATTGTAAATCTTCCCAAACGCTATATGTTGGGCATCACATAATTGGTAGTCATTTCAATTCGTACTTTCAATTGTGTTTTCTTTATTAAAAAGTATACAGAAAAACATACATATCAAATATGACAAAATCATTTTTTTTATTTAACTTAAAAATACATTAAAAATCTTTACTTAGTATACCATACTTATAAGCTGTTATAAATCGAAAAAAAAAAATCAAATTCAATAAAAAAAAAAAACAAATTATAAATCAAGAAAATGAGAATAAAAAATAAGAATATAACAAATTATTACAATTTATCTCTCTCTTTTTTAATATTTATATAATTTTAATATTTATTTAGCGTGACGATGACTCGAATATTTAAATTTTTCCCTAAAAAATCGCACAACGCGCCTAAAAAAATTTTCACTTAAAAAAAGAAGGGAAGAATAACATTTTATTGTTGTTGTATTTATTTCGTATCGAGATAGAACAATGACTTTTGTGTACTTCGTTGAATCCTATTTCATGATCTAGGAGAAAAATACGTGCCGTGCAAGTCGATTCACTTCCGTAATCCATCATTGTATTAGTAATGTTCTTAGGTGTTATCCTTACGATGCACACCTTGCACTTCCCCGCATTTCGTACACATAGAAGGTGTGAAAGGCATCTATCGTCCTCTTCCTTCTTGCAAGTCACATACACTGTTATTACGTATTCCAAAGCTAGGGAAATCTGATTTGAAACAGTCACGTCCCGTTAATTTGGGATTAGACGAAACCTCTATCGTCCTGACGTGCTAACTGCACAATGTTCCTGCTATTTATTGAAAACTAAGCTCCTTGCCGCTGGTTTTGCTTGACTTTTGCTTACTAGCGCCTCTTGCGATTTTGCAATTTGGCGAAAATTTCACTTTTTTCTGCTACAAGTATGTCAAACGGTGGCGATCCAACTAACACTAGAATTGTCGTTTCCTATAAAGTTCTGTATGTTGATGTTATTTTCAGAACATCTATGAATCTTATCTTACGATAATGCCATACTTATATGCGATTTCTTGGCCAAGAATTCGACTCATATCGGTGCCGCGTATAGTATTTTTGATATTGTAGCTACAGCCGGAATTTTTCTTATTGTTTGCGAGGATTTTCCAATGTTTGTCATTACCATAGATAGACTTCTCCATACTCTAGTACCTGTTTTAACTTGAAACTGATTCTTTCGTCTAGTTATACCCATAGATAGGTAGTCGTCGTTGGCCTGGCGAAATTTCTCCTTTCCGTCAACTTCTGTTTTGTAAATTGCTATTCGCAGACCCTATCGGTTCAGTCATCTTTTAAACCTCTCCAAACAGTCCGTAACATGGATCTGCAGTATGTCTAAATGAACAGATTAGCATACAGCGATAACGTCATCTCCGAAACCTACCAGCTTTGATTCTTCCGGCAATCTCATGTTTAGCAGGTCATCATATACCATATTTGATAGAAAATCACCCACCAGGAATGTTAACGAGATACTCTGGCATTTTCTGCTCCTCAAAGCTTAAATGATGTTTTTCAATCTAATCGAGTTGAAAGCGTTTATGACGTCTATTGAAAACAACAATGCGAATTCCTTTCCTTTATCTTTTAGATGTTTTGCTGCTTTAAAGGTTTCTACTACCTTTTGTTTGGCATTGTCATTTGATCATGCTTTCCTTAGAAGCTGGCCCCAGCGAGGACACCTTGTTCCTGGATATGGTTTTCAATTCAGTCAAATGGGCCTGTAGGATGATGTTTGATTTACAGATCCCCTTTCCTTAACAAGACTAGTTTATTCGTTTTCCACCCTTTCAAAAGCGTGTTGGCTTAAACGTCTGTAGAAAAATTGCAGAAAGCTTGCAGGAAAGTGCCTATTGACCTAGATCAAGACTCTGTTTGGCACCCAATCTGAGCCCGAACCTTTGTTGTTCTTTAAACCTGATTTCGCTCTTATTCTGTGAACTTCGTTACTTGGATGTTTTGAAAATAAATTCCCGTAATTTTCAAAATATGAACTCTGAGCTCTCAAAATATGACTCCTAAGGAGATGGTTTGACTCAAGTTTACTATTGCTGAGTACCAAGACAAAAACTATTTCTTTTAAACAAATTAATAATCTCTTAGATCTCATGAATCTGTTCTACCATACCAGCGAGAAATTCCTATCTGAGCTAATGATAAATTGTGCTTGGGACTTTAATTCTGTCTCTGCCAGGTTCTGTTGTATATATTGGTTTTATTGTAGATGGTTGAGTTTCTATTGCAATAGAGGTTTTGCCTATACTCTTTCCATAAAAGTTGGGGTAAATAGTGAAAACCCAAGTAAGTCATTCCCGTATATAGATTTAACCATTCAAACTGTCAACCTTTAAATCGAAACTCAGCAGATTTTTGTTCTTCGGAAAAATAATCTCACGAATATATTCTGGATTAGAAGAGTCCACCAAAATTTTTTTTCGACCTCTGAAAACACAGTCGGTTATATAGCTTCCACTCCCAGCTTCATTAAGCTCTGACTAGACCATTGTGAATGGGAATGGAATAGAAATGATTATCGGGAGTTAATTTGCGAAGAAGTCTATGGTTCACAGATCTTTATAAGTTATGATTGGGCTACTTTGATGGCGTAGGGATCGTACAGGGTTATACGCTATGTCACACTGGTGCTCCGTCTCGTAGCTAACGCTTAATGTTTGAGATATTTGGATAAAAAAGTATGCAAATTAGTTTCTGCAACTAATTTAGTATCAATTCTAGCTTTCCTGAAGAATCTGAGGTCTTTCAAGATAAAACAATTTTCTAAGAAAATTTTTCAACAAAACCAAACAACCATAAATCAGATAAAATTAGATATAAAAAAACGATCAACTGCGAGGACAAAACTGTATTATGTGTGTCGTCGAAATAAGTTTAAGCACTTTTATACATATATAAGGTTAGGGGAAAGAGCATAAAGGGGTTTGCTTCCCCGTTTAATATTTCCTTAAAGAAAATAACATCGACGAAAAAAATTTACCAAAAATCCAACTTTACATATTTATAACATCAAAACATACAAATTAAAAATATGTCCCTCTATTTACTTAACAAACCAATTTAATATATAACATTTTTTTTTATGACATTAAAATCATTATTACAAACACATAATAAAGAATCACTTTTCCTAACAAAATCCAAGTGACAGCAATAATTTATTGGAATGAACCGGGAAGAGCTTTTCTCCAACCACAATCAAAATAAAAAGCATAATAATGTTATCAAATTTGTATTCAAAGAAAACGAAGAAGTAACGAGTCAGTTTAACATAATTTACAGAAAACCAATCGTTTTGATGGCAATTTGGTTTTCTTGTCTATCTTATCATCATTTTCATTTTCTTTATTGTTTAGTGTAAATATTTCATACAGAAAAAAAAAGAAAATTCTTAAATACATAATTTAGAAAACATTGAAGAAAAATTGTGGCGCCGTTCTGGTGATGGATATGCTGTTAATTTTTTTTTTGTTTTTTGGTTGTTAATGTTTATTTCATAATTTTTACGATTATGTTATATATTTTGTACAAAATTAATGCATAAATGATGTGGAAATGGACAGTTTGTTTTATGCAAACCGTTTAGTGTATGGAAATGATTAGAGGAAATATATTGGGAGGGACTCAGAACAATCCATCAATCTTAAAAAGAAAACCGACATTCTCCATTACTAATTACATATAGAAAACAACATGACATTAATTAGTTGCAAATGTTGACATAAAGTTAAACCAAAAACTAATTGTTACTTATATCAGAGTAGTCTTTGTATTAGTTAAAATTAAGGAAAATTTAGAAAGATATAGGCAAAAGCTCTTGATAATAGGCAAATTATTGGATAATAAGTTTTTAACAATTCCACTTTAAAACGGTTTTATATTTAGTGTGAGACTAGCAGTACTGGAACTTGGAATGTTGATTGAATTTCTTATATTAGTCAAAAATTAAATGTCGCTGAACGTAACTATAGCGTTTCTGAACTGCAGACAACAGACTGAAATATTTAAAAAAAATTTAAGGGAAAGAGCGATCTATAGCAAAGCTGGTGACATGAAATGATTCCACTACTTAGTCCGAGAGACCAGGCCGAAGCTGTGGAAGAAGGGGATCGGAATAAACAAGCGATAAAAAAACCGTCAATTAAAGAAGAAGATATCAAGTTTATACCACAACATCTAGAATTTCTATGAAATACCAGCGGAAAGTAATGAGGATCAAATACAAAAAAAAACCATTAACAATTATGCCATCGCCCAAAAATAAATTACATGCATTCGCTGACGAAACTTTCAAAAGCTCCACCGAAGACTCCAACCACTACAGGAAGACAAACGCAGGTATTCAGCAGTTGGCATTGTTGGTTCAATGCCAGAAACAAAGACTGGTAATAAATATATGTTGGTATTTTTTCTAAAATGAATTACCAAATCTACCATAAGAGACACTGTGTATGGTTTGTCGAATCAAGAGGCAAATTTTGAGACCACTCTACTATATAACATCCGCGAATTATAAAAAAAATCAAAGAGAAAACAAAAACATAACCTAGTTAACTGCTATACTAAACATAAAAAAAATTCCGATCGTATATAGAAAGCTTGCCATTCACGGTAAAAATAGATCACAGCAGTTTGAAATAATCCACTATACGTGGATTTGACTAATCCTTCATTTCAGTACACAGACTATACCAGATTATCAATATGAGACGTGTTGAGTAGTCATAATGGAAGCACACTGAATTTATACCTCGGAGAACCCGGTTTCGTCTCCCATCTAGGTCATAGCGTTTTCAGGCAAAACATTAACCTCCATTAACACACCGGTTTTCCAATTAACCGATAGTCAACTAATATAGTTGAAAAATAGAAAAAACTATGGGTTGTCACCCACATAAAAACTGATCAATAATAACTTGGGTCTTCGTGTGAAACTCAACCATGAAATTAAGTGAATTGATGAAATTATTACAGGCGAGAGACACTTTTTGACAGCTTACGTTCAAATATGGAACAAATACGTCAAGAAAAAATCAATATGAGACATGAAGGATGAAGGTGGAAAACTGTTTATTAATATATAATCAGGTAACGCAGAGTTTTCGGATATCCCTTAAGGGAAGCTTATAATTCAAAATACCATCCAGTCGACAACGATTCAGCGAGCCCACAACTCACAATTATCTCCACATCTCGGTGTTGCAAAAACTTTGGCGGTTTTGAGGCACCATTTTTATTGGTCAAAAATGTCAGAAGACGTAAGAAACTATGTTGTCAACTGTGATATATGTAAGTTCACCAAAGCGAGTAACCAGATTTTACAACCGCCTATGGATGATTCTTGCCCTACTATTCGCCCATTTCAGAAAATCTATGTGGACTTCCTAGGTTTATACCTGAGATTGAAACGTGTACTCTTCGTACTTTTTTAAAATTTTAGAGCACTTTTTACGCAACGTTTTAATAGAACCCTTTCAAAACGTCACAGCAGGGCTTGCTTGTCATTTTTTTTTAGAAAAACGTGTCTTTAGTGTATTTGGTGTCCCTTAACACCTTGTATCTGACAACAAATCTGGACCACATTCCAAAATGTGGTGAACATCATATATTCATCCCACTTTATTCCATTTAATATAACGCGTCATAGTGGGTCAATTAATCAATATCGGCAATAATTTGATTTCTGATTTCTCTTTGAAAGAGAACCTGACCACGATTGGGGCACTCACCTTCCCAACATTCAACTGTCTCTACGCAATATTATCCCCGAGTCCACCAAATAATCCATTCCATATTGTCGTGGTCGGTAGTCGATTGAGAGATAGGTCCACTTATGAGGATCTCCGTTCCCTTCCCGAATTTCAATACGATTCGCACATACGTTATTTTTCTGAGCGATCATCGAAAATTTAACAGAAATTTTTTGAACGTCTCAGAAAAACACACCAACGGACTGCAGTATGACCTTCGACCCAACACTCGTAAGCTTGAACCATCTCAGACTATTTACGTTTGTAACTTTGCACAAATAATGCCATTAAAAAGTTTGCAGCGTAGTGTTCGATAAAATGTTGATATATTTCACCCCTAAAACTTCGAAACTTGATTCTATTCTCATCGAATCAATCCGAAAACAGAAATTCGTCTACAGATAACATACAAGCGTGTTCCATGATAATATTCTTACTTCTTACAGTTGACCGCCACTGCTCTGGAGGTTGACTGTGCAAACTAAGCTCTCGCATGGTAACTTTTAACACAGTTCAATGACAGTGACTAACGGGCTTTATCCTATGGATCTTGTATTTGCAAACCGCTCAATTCTAGGACTACCTACCTGACTGCCAATTCAAACCCACGACAAATGACGACTGAGCCAAGTCGATAGAGCGGAAAACAGATGTAGGTGTGGTAGACAATTCTAAAGCCTTGCATCCTCGACTCTTATCTAGTTGTCCAGATTGCACTGTTAAATGGCTTGGTGTATAATTTCACTTGAGATATGCGATTTTCAAAAAAATAGCTATTTTCATATAGCTTCAATGTTTTGCTACGAGTTTTTTTAATTGCTTGAAATTTTCAGAAAAAATTATTGATTGAAAATCATTAGTTATATTCTTAAAAAGTTCTAAATCTGACTTGTAATATCCATCATTCCAATATCAATGATACCTAGCCCGTAAAACAATTTTGAAAATGAAAATTTAATGTCTCACAATTGTTAATGTGTTAATGAGATTGTTATTTTCTGAATTAGCCATCGTTCTCATGGCATGCAATACGGTTCGATTATATCGTTCGCATTGTCCATTTGCACGTGGAGTGAGTTACGCAATCTGAACATGTGTAATCAGGTATTTGTCACAAAATTCCTTGAAGCTTTTTGAAGTGAACGCCGACCCTCGATCGGATATTATTCGTGTAGGTGCACCGAAGTGTATCGCAAACTCTTTCAACCCGTTCACAACAAATCTAGTCGAATTGTCCTTGACTGCCTTCAAAACCAAAACATACGAATTACCTTTTGTACTATTTATGAAAGACCCAGATGGTCAATAGGCCACGTGTGGTACGGTGAAGGTATTTAATCTATTGGGTGTAATATAATACGATTGACGTTACGGTATGTATGGAATATATATTTCGGACAAGTGTCAATGTATTTTTTAACAAACTGACGCACTCGTGGCCACCAATAATGTTTTCGAATCGCGGCAAGGGTTTTTCAGTTGCGAAGTGTCCCATGTCGTCGTGGAACGTTCGAGTAACACGCCCTCTTAGTCCACTTGGTACAAAAACAATAAATTATCATCTCCTTTTCTATAAAGTCTATTATTCTCTACTACGTAGTCAACATTTGCGGAATCGTTAATATTTGCTTTAATTTCGATAACATGAGGGTCATCTTGCTGAAGTGTTGCCACCCAATCTTCATCAAAATTTTCTATCCGGAAAATATCTAAAGACGCAGGATTTATTTCATTTGCATCATTAACGGGATTCCTACTGAGATCATCTACATGGACAATTTGTGTCCCAGGGTCCTGTTCCAAATCAAACTCAAATTTCGAAAGCTTGAGCCCGTGGCGGTTAAATAATTCAAATCCATTTCAAGTAGTAAAAATTGTAAAATGTAATTGATTCTTAATTCTATTTCATCCATATCAGTTATTTCATGCAAAACAATCCAGCGCAATATCCCTCCGCATGGATGGATCAGTTTTTATTGTTTTTTTATTTTTTTTATTTTTGATCTACGGGTGTGACAACCCTGCGTACTCCAGTCCCTGCTATTGACATACGAGTTAACGTGAGATATCAGATATTACCACTGGCAACAGCATTGAGATATCACTAGCCAAGGTGACATCTTAGGAGTGGTGGCGGATGAACTGTATTCAGTCAACGGTAGTATTCTCAATCTTAGCTGTGAAAAAATCCTTGATGATGAGACGCTAGTGCTTTCTTGAGGAAACGAGCCTTCATATAACTATGCGTGGGCTTAAATACTCAAGGAACAGGATCAAGGAATATGCAACAGGCTGGATTATTGGCAACTACATTTTTGTTTTGTTTCAGCAAATTTTTGTAAAACTTTGCTATTTACTTTTTAATTTACTTTTATTTTCTCTATTCTATCATAAAATATTGGCCTATGTCATATTTTGTCAGTGATAGGATTTTTTGTTCAGTTATCCATTCTTTAACAAAAAATATAAAAATATAAAGGTTTTTATGTGTTATTGTGACACATATTGTAATTCCACTACACAACACATTTTATAAAAAAAAAAATCTAAATGGTTTAAATTTTTCCAATATTTCAACGATGGCTAAGCGTTTGAACTCGTAGCTATGATATTTACCTTCAAGACTTGTCATTCGTCAGCTATAATATGAAACGAGATGTAGTTTATCATCAGTTTCACGTTGAAATAAAATCTCTGCGAGACCTACGGAGCTGGCATCAGTTTGCACTCCATGTCGTTTATTATTGTCATGAAAAGCTAATATTTCACGTTGACATAACTTCTCCTTAAGTAATTCAAAAAACGCTTCCTGTTCTTGTGACTAATTAAAAGGAATCTCTTTTCTTGTGAGTCGAGTAAGTGGTTCTGTGTGTTCAGCAGACTTGAAGACAAACCGATGGAAATATGACGTTAAACCCATGAACTGTCTCACTTCATCGACATTTTTTGGTCTTGGAAAATCTCGCACGCAATTCATTTTTTCGCTTCCTGGTTTTAAACCAAAAACGTCAATCGCAAAGCCGAGTAAATCAATTCGTTTCAACATAAATTTTCATTTTGACAGCTTTAACGTAAGATCATATTCACTTATCTTTGCAAGAAATTTTTCAATTAATATTAAACTTTCTTTGATGGTTTCACTTCCGATAATAACATCATCAAGATAAGTAATGATATCACCATCAACTTCACCAGCTATTTGAGTTATCATTCTTTGAAAAATGCTAGGCGCATTGGCGAGACCGAAGGGCATTTTCAAAAGTTCGTATTGGCCATCAGGTGTAACGAATGACATAAATCGTTGACTTTTTCCTTCCACCGGTAGCTGATAGTATCCAGAAACCAAATCGAATGCAGTAAAAAACTTTTTACCAGAAAAACGCTGAACGCAGTCGTCTATATTGGGAATAGGGAACCTATCCCTTACGGTTTTACTATTTAGACGCCTATTTAGTCAATACATATTCTGTTCTCACCAGTCGTTTTATTTACAACAACTATCGGTGAAGCGTAGTCTGACTGAGAGGGTTTGATAATTTTAAGTTTTAATAGTTCGTCAATATGTCACTTAACTTGTTCCCGTTGGGACGGAAATAGTCTATACGGTCTATAGAATACCGGTTCCAAATCAGTCAACTCGATTTTCATAAATGCTTTTGTAGTCGTACCAATTTCATCCATACTCAACGCAAAACAATGTCTATTATTTAAAATCAATTGTTTAATTTTTGATTTGTAGTTATCGTCGATTTGTTTATTAAGTCGTTCATTAAGTAGTTCGTAATCGCCGTAAGTATTAATAAAAATATCTGAAAACGTTTGTTCTGTATCAGAAAATAATTCTTCATTTAATTCCAAAATTAAACTATCATGACATTTGTCATGCTCACATTTACTATCATAATCGTTTTCATGTTTAAGCGCGAGGGCAACACCAATATCACAAACGTCAAAATTTTCTTTTGAAACAGACTCGGTGCCGATGGTAAGTGATTCATTTTGATTTTCCAGATAAATTACGTCTGCAAGCTGACTTTGTGGTAAACGCTCATTTACAAAACAATTTTCTTGAGGGTTGTCAGTCCAATCTCCTTTGATTTTACAGATTGAATTCCCATCGAACTTTAAATCAATAGAGAGACATGAAGAATTACAGCTGCGTTAAAAAATATTCAAGTATTTGTTTGCTTTCACAACAACAACGTCTGGACGATGTAATTGATCGTCCAATCATTACTGGGTCAGTTTGTGAACAATTGTCTATTACAAGCGTATCAACCACGTCATTAAACTGATCTACTCTCAATTTAATTGCTACTTTACCCAACAAATACGCGCCTGATACGCCTGACCGAATCGAACAAATACGCGCCTGATACGCCTGACCGAATCCTTTCTGTTCGTAACTCGTGGAGAAAGTAAGTTATTTCAGAATTGGTGAGTTGTTTGCACTCGCTATCGCTCGTGCACAAACTTTCACCAATGCTGAAATAACTTACTTTTTCCACTTGTTACGAAATGTACTATTTCTACACTTTGCTACCGAATTTTTTATTGACAAACATATAATGGGAAACATCTTATCTCTAGAAACTTTTTATTTTTTGTTGACAATAGAAACCATATAGAATGGATTGTGGATTACAAAGTTCGCGATATTGACGCTCGGGGTTTTTCTCATTTAATTAGATGAAAATTTTTAACATGTAACCGTAGAATTTTTGCAACAATAATTATAATTGTTAGCTTCAAATCTAGAGACTCATAGATATTGCATATGATAACAAAATCATCAACAACGATAAAACTACTCGCTATAACCAATCAATAACTACAATGAAAATTTTATTTACTAAATTTTCTGTTTGCATTTTTTGTCACAATATCCGATAGCAAAATGTGATTTTATGTAAATAAATCTGATTTGTTAGCATTAGGTCAAACATCGAGTGATATAAATGGTTATATTGTTCGATTGATTTATATTTTATTGAAATAAAAAAATCATGAGGCTGAAAATAAAATTTATGGACAAATCTTGTTTTATTGATTTTATGAACATGATATTGAGTGAACTACTCTATTTATATAAATCTTGAGTATTGAATATTTTTTGAAATTGAAGATAGAATAACATTTTCTACCGTCAAAATTTTTAGTTCTCGTTTTTCTCAAAATAAGAACCACTTTATCCTCACTTCCTATTAATATAAAATTCCCTTTAAGGTGTAATAATTTAATCAATTTTCTCTAATAGAAAACAATATCCTTTTCTACTTGTTTTATTTTATTTATGTATTTTCATTCTTTAGAATTCATAATGGTAAAATAAAATTTGAAATAAAAATTTATACGAATCTCAATAAATATTATTGCGGTTATGCGGTCTTCTGCTATTTTATTTACTTAACATAAAAATACAACATAAATTTTCTTTAAAGATATTAGATATTACAATTTTCCTTTTATTTTCTTTCGTTGTACAAACAAACAAAACACACAGAAAAAAAAAAATATAAGAAAATTTGTTTTTGTTGCTTATCTTCATTGTTGATCGAAGAATTATTTTAAAAGAAGCAAAAAAAAAGCTAAAAGAAAAATAACAAAAGAAAAACAGTTTTTCATTTTAAATGAAAATCGAATGGAAAATTTTTATTTATTTTTTGTTTTCTTATTATTATTGTCCCAAAAGAATAAATAATAATTTCTCAGGAGGTCGATTAGTAATGAAAAGAATAAATACAATTGATGTACAAAAATTTATCTATTTGAGAATTGTTTCAATGTGATTCAAAAACATTGTCTGTTTGGTTTCGAAATTTTATGTTCAATATGTGATGAATGAAATCTTTTTTAATATGTTAACGGATTTTAAAAGAAATGATGTGGTTGATTACGATGAATTTTATTCGATAATAGATTTTCAGAGTAACACTAACATGTTCAAATAAAGTCATGCACTTGTTGTGTAGGATTTATGATACTGTCAGTAATTGTTGTATTCATGATCATGGTAGTACAGGATACAGTTGTTACCCATGTTGTTACTGTTAGAGCTTAAATTTGTCTAAAAATCAGAACACAATACATCTTCTAATGGACATCCACTAATTGATTTCGTCTAATTCTAACGACGATATCAATATCCAAAAGATTTTAAGAACGATCTGGCACTCACATAAAAAAGGGTTGAATATACCTATAAAATTGTTAAACTCATAGCCACACAAGGAACAAGTATTTTAAATAGCGGAATAAGAAGTGTGGGTAATTCACCACTAAAACTTTGACTGATAAAAGTCTGGAAGTACGTCTCTTAAAATTATTAATCAAATTTTAATTTATAAATAATTTTTCCACTATTTACAAAATACTTTTAAGCGTGGTTTGTTTTTTTGAGCAATGACATAAAATCAATGACATAGCCCATCAAGAAAAAAGTCAGGCAAGGGCGAATATAATTCTCTCGCTGAGGTTTCCGTGTATATAATATTTTAGAAAAAAAAACAGTTGTTGTTAGTATAGTTTCACGTTTATTTGAAATTATAACTAGTAAAAAAAATTTAGTATCGATTTAGCAAAATCCCTACACCCATGAATTTAAATTTTTTTTTTGTAATGTTCGTAGATAAGGGGGGGGTGGGGAGACAAAAAAAATTTTACATTTCTGAAAATAAGACGAAAACTGTGCTTTTAAAAATTACAAAACAACCTATTTTACACTACAAAAAAAATCACCTTACATATGACACCCCACATGCCATGATCAAAAATAATTTTTTTCAAAATTTCTACTTTAAGCCCCCTCTAATGAACATTTGAAATTACAACAATCAAAAAAAAGTTTAGTTTCGATTTATCAAAATCCCTACACCCATGAATTTTTTAAAATTTTTTCTTATGTAATGTTCGAAGTTAAGGGGGGGGGGGGGCAAAAAACCACTTGTTTTTGGTAATAACTCAAAAACTAACCATTCAAATTTTTATGTTATCATCAGGTGTGGGACAACACATTTAATAACTATAGAAAATTTCAAGTTGATAGCACTTATAGTTTTTGAGTAAATTGATTATGTAGAAATTCAGACAGACACCGAAGTCTCACCAATAGGGTACCGTTTTTACTTTTTCAAAGTACGGAACCCTAAAAATTTACTAAAAAATCTCCTTAAATAAATAAACTAAATAAACCCTATGAACAATAAATATATAGTTATAGTCCGTTTATATTTTCTTATTTCTAACATCCGGCCACCCAGGTATGTCGACATCGGCCTACCCATCTTTCTGTAAGATGTCTAATATCGCAATTTTCTTAGCTGGACGCAACTAAAGCCCATCATTGGTTTTCACCGTTGCTTGACAAGATTGTCCATTGTGGCCCGGCTTGGTATTAATGACTCAGTCTAACAGCCGTTTATTTCGAGTGAGTTTTTCATCAACGATGACCACTACATCACCACTATATCACCGATTTCGATAGGTTTAACTTTGTCAAACCATTTTGTTCGATGTGTTAATGTCAGCGCATATTCTGACAACCAACGTTTCCCAAAGAGCTCACCAATCTTTAGTGAACTTTTCCAACTGTCGCAAAGTTAAAAGAAAATAGTTTAATAAAATAAGGAATACACAATCAAATTAATAAAGATAAAAATAAAGAAAAAATAGTTGAAAAATATTAGGAAATATTATTATAAACCATAAGATTAGTTTGCTGCGATCTGAAAACAATCCTGCGGGCTTGGCTACCAGACGACGAACCCAAGGGGTGAGAGCAATAGGATTTTCTGGTCCCACCGGCATGTATGATAAAAGTCCCGAAATCACTATCATTTCGACTTCCATTAGACACCCACAAAGCAACTCATCATTTGGTATTCTCTGTGGCAGCACCTCTTCAAGTTTCATTTAACCGAACGTACCAGTCGCTCCTAACCACCTCCTAGATGTGGTGATAACGGTATATTAAATTTCCATTTGATGTTTAAGAATTGACGACGCAACTTGTCTTGTTTAATCTCTACGATTTCTTTACGTATTTCGAGTTCAGAACCATGAAAATTCGTACAATTATCACAATGGATTTCGAAAGGAACACAACACAGGTAGACACAATATGAACGAATCTGTCAAAAGAGTATAAACGATTTCGTATGGATTGCTCGAACAGTTTTCATGACGACGTCCAACTAAAACTTCAATCGGACCAAAGAAATCCACCCCCACAGAAGAAAATGGACGAGTGAATGTTGATAACCGAATTGTGGATAAATCGCCCATTTCTGAGGGACACGGTACTGCAAAGTTATTTTTGAATAGTTGACAATTTGATTTCACTGAGTTTAAGATCATTCGCAGTTGAAAGATCTCGGATTTTTGACGCACCTCATTGACGACAATCTCAGAGTTTTGATGCAAGTAGTTCTTAAAATTAAAAACGTAAATCGATTTTCTCGCTTCAATTCGACCACGAACACGTAGTAGCTGCATCTCTTATCAAAATAAGGTGATAGCTGCCGAACTTTGCTCATTCGATCAATTGGTTTATTTGGATCATCTCGAAGCTATATAATTTCAGAACTAAAGTGTTCTCACTGGGCTACATGGAACAAATTAATTTCTGATTGAACGATCTCACGATACAACAAAGCTTTATCACCAACCTTTGGTTTATTTTACGGTTTTGCTTGCAGATTTTGACAATATCGATGAATCCACATGCAGTTACGTGGGATAAGCGCCACCATTCAAAGTACTTTTTAATATCAACCGGCACCATTGGAATCAATATCACTTCAATTTTCAATATGTCGTTAGACTTTACGTTCTTTACCGGTCTCTAACTTGTCATTCCACGCACCACCCGGCCATTCTATTTCATTGTTAGACAGAAACTCTGAACCTTTAAACCATCTTGAGTTGGGTGACATTTTTTGAGTTTGTGTCTATTTGGTTGCATTATCCGCAACATTGTTTTTAGTTGGAATCCATTTCCAATCCCCAACGGATGTTTTGTGAGAATTTCTCCAACACCAAATGATACAAATTGCCGATAATATGCCGGATGCCCGTGAAGCCACTTAAGTACGGTTTAAGAATCAAACCAGTAGAATGGTTGCTCAATTTTGACTAAATGTGCTTAGTGGATTGTTTTGGAATACCGAGTTCTGACAACGGCCGCTTGTAATTCGAGACGTGGTATGCTAATTGGGTTGATGGGAGCAAGTTTCGATTTCGCACCAATTAGTGCATCGTCCACCCTATTTGAATCTTCCTCTCTTAAATACGCAAAAGTAGAACCCTTTCACTTGTATCACAAAATATATGTAATTGAGTGGCTTGACAGCTTGATTACCCGAAATCTTTGACGAGTAACATCGATCAATTTGGATGTTTGGCAATTGGTCAAGTAAACTAGTCCAAGTGTTCCATTTTCTTTGTTGTGTATCACTAATTGGCTCGTCCCATTCGATGTTACTTCCTTCTCCAAATTTATTGAAGCAACATTTTTGAGTACACGAGAAAAAAGGCAATTAGCCCGATCATAGACCGACTTAAAATTCGTAACATTTCACGGTTTGTTGACTTTTGGTTACCGTCAGGAATGTCCTTTGGAAATTTCTTTAAGTACATACATTTGTTAAAATTTGATAGCCACCACTTTCCAACTCTTTGTACATATATAGACCTTCAGATTTCATTACGATTGCTTCGACGATTCTCCGAACGAGTCCAAAACAATCTTTGAATTCGATACCCAGTTGTACATTTGCAAAATTTTATCGGGACTCTTCAACATAACGGAATTAAGCGACATACCACCAGCCTTTGCCGTGGCGTCCTTGATGAAATTTTCCAGATTTATTTGCAATGGTAACCGCAAAAACTGGTTAGTACCACGTTCGTTGAGTACGAATTTATTCGTTGTCGTTCAATTTTTTTAAGTAATTCTAATTTGACATAATGAGCAATTTGTTTTTTAATATTTTATGCAGAGATTTCGTCTATTGTTCCAGACACTTTAAAAGTTTGAGAGCCATATCGTAAATGTCTGGCAAACGGATGTTATCATAACGAAACAAAAAACCTATTTCATATCGATCACCAACCACTTTCTCCGAATTTTCCTTTATTTGAAAAGCCCGTTCGTTATTCTTGGACAACAAACCCTTGATGTTGGTTACTTTGATGTTTTCCAATGCGAAATTATCTTTCACTATTTGATGCAGATCGTCATCATGATCATATTGGCAAAAGTGAAAATAATGATATTGATTATTAGTATTATCCTGATCACTTTCCATAGATACATATACTACCCAGCCAATTCATGTTTTGGTAGCAATAGGTTCGGTTTTCCCTCTCGAATTTTCAGAGTTGCGCTCAACGTAATGTGGTTCACAACGATCAAAATACGTGGTTTATTCATATAGTAGCTACGCGATGGTATGTTTTGCAAGTGCGTGTACCGTAGCGAAGGGACGTCAGCCGAAAGCGATTGTTTCGGAAGTCCAAGATTTGTGTAAATTTTATCGATGTAATATTTTTTCGAGTTCTTTGAACCAAAAATTGTTACGCTGGTTGGCAGAGAGTTTTTCTCCATTCGAGAATAATTTTAAGTCCATTTTAAGCATAAATGTTCTTGACCCCAGATAACTCGAACTTATTTGCAATATCCATCAAAGACACCCAAGATCTGTTATCCAAGTATGTCAAAAAATCGACACTCATGGAACCATTGTACAATATTACTGGTAAAATTCGTAACATAATCGATTTTTGTGAGACGTCATGTGAACAAAGGCTATGACTCGTTCTAGATTGGCTAGGGCGTTTTATCTTTATGAGATAATAAATGGTACCAACTTGGACAATCTGGAACATCACATTTTCCTGCTCATATTAGGCACAATCAAACTTGAAGTGTGGATTAAGACATTTGCGACATAACCGGATTTTAACGACAGCGTCCCAACGACGATTCACCAATATATTTTTAAAACGATCACAATTAGCCAATGAATACGATGAATCCTTACCGCAAACACAACACGACGGAGCTGGAACCTTTTCACGATCAGGTGATCTGGCTTTGGATTGAACATGTTGATCGATAGTGTTGCTTGAGTGCAACATTGAGTGAAAAATGAATGATAGTTTTCATGTCGTTGTATGTGGGTGACGACATTTTTCGAATTTCCTCCATTGTTGACAAAATGATATTATCAGCCCGACGGTACAATTGACACAATGTCAAAATGACGTTTGAAACGGATTCAGGAAATTTTAGATCATCCTCTACTAATGAATATGTTTCACCTTTAAGGAATTGAAGTAAGTGAAGTAAATTTTCTGCATGCAGAAATTGTAACGCATCAGTGGACAACGAGTGCGCATAAATAAACATCGGCCAGTTTTTGGGATTTTCATTAAAAATCAGTAGTTTTTGTGGAACTGCATTGCAAGCAGAAATTTGTTTAATTGTTGCTTTTGATATGTCCTTAACATTGATTGTATTTACAGCAGCGGTTTGGGCATTGGACGTCGTCTGTTCATGTGAAATCAAAATCGTCAATCGTCAAATCAATTTTTTTCCTAAAACGTATACTTATATAATATATTTAATATAGTTAATATATTTTTCTGGTATGATTTTCTTATACTTGAGATTTCTTTTTAAATTTTTCTAGCGAACCGCACAAAACATGATATATATTTTAATTTTTAATTTTCTTTCACAAATATTTAACTACTATCATTAGATTAATTCAGACATTGAAATCACAATTATTAAATTATATACAATTAATGCACGAAATAGGCACATGAATTTAAAAAAAACGGACGAGGAATTCTTCCATCTTTTTTTATGTTTTTTTTTTTGTATATTTTTGTATTTTACTCGAGTTAATGACAATGATAACAACAACGAAAAATGTCATTCTCATCAGAGAATATGAAACTAAGAGGGAAAAGCTAGTTGTCATCTTCTATTTATAGTCAGTTAACGCCGTTTTTTGTTTATTTAACAATAATGAATCGATAAGGTAGTTTCTTGGGAACTTTTATTTTTGTTTTATCGTTAGTTATTGTACCCACTAAAGAGTATGGACTGCTAGTTTGTAATAGAAATTGGAAAAGATTAAAAAAAAACATTGTTTACGAAACGATTGTACGAATTATATATGTAAACAGCGCGATTATGGATCAATGATATTACACAACCGTTTTCTGATAATTTTATAGCGATTAATGATTACAAATTAAATATAGGAAACTACATTGGGAAATATCACACAACTGGTTTATGACAATCTTCCAACGGAAACCATTGCGAATGACGATCACGAGTTGAGTACCAGAAACTATGAAAGTTTTTGTCAAGGCAGATCCAATGTGGGAGGACAGCGATGCGAATTTCAATCATGGAGTTTGAATTACCCTTCATAACAAAAGCTCTGAACCGTTCGCCTGCTGAGATGGTATATTTTTTGTGCAAGCTGAAACTCAAGTCTCTGTTGATCGTAGTATTTTGAAATCCTTATACAAAAAATGCGTTATATTTTCAAAAGCGGGTTATACGAATTGTGGGTGATCGAACTTTGATATCAAAACTTGATTCCCTACAACATCGTCGCACTGTTGCTGACCTCGTTGTTTTTTACAAATACCGTCATCAGCAGTGCTCAGATGAAATGAGCGGCATCATGCCTCAAACTTATTCTTACCCTCGTTCCACTTGGCAATCGGCTGCCGCAACCGGTGAAACGTTAAAGATCCCGCGCTGTCATACTGGCAGATCGCAGAGATTTCTTTGTCCGAACTGCGTACAAATGGAATAGTTTGCCGGAACACTTAGTCTCAGGTGGCTTCAACCCGCAGATGTTTAAAAAAAGCGTTAATCAACACCTTAGAACGTCAGTTGTAGTGGGACCCAGGTCTAGACCTAGGTCTTAAAAGGTATTTATGTGTTGTTGTGACACATATTCTAAACCCTATTACACAACACATTTTATTTAAAAAAAAAAACATAAAATCTTACGAAACTTGTCAATTTTGTGATTATCAAATGTTTTGACTTTCTCCGGCAAAACAAGTGTTGGTTTAGTTATGATAGAAGTTCAAGCCCGGATAAAATCAACATTTTTTCAGTCAATCATCTAATCAAAAATATTAAATGCATATCCATTGCCTTCATCAGAAACGGCTTCAGTTTGTTTGTATAAGATTAGAAGTGAGATATTTTTCACCTTTCAAGCATATAGATTTGAATTCTTTCTATCATAAAAAGTTTTTTTAAAATCTTCCTGAGAGCTTTCATACCCATACCCACCTTTTACACTGCACCAACTTCTTGTTTATTTATGCGTTTTATCAAAATTGAACAAAAGTATTTAGAGGTTTAGAGGTGTGGAAACAATTAGATCTAAAACCTTAAACAAAATTATATTAAGGTTATAAATTTTCAGTATAATGAACATCATTATTTCAGAATTTTTCAATTTTGGTCAACCATCAAATTATTTCTTTATTTATTTATTTAAATGGTTTTGAAACAACGAAGTTGTATTCGAATAAACTCATTGAATCGTTAAATAAACAAATTTTTGTTTATTCCTCGTAAAAACTACTGATTAATATTTTCAACCATAAATTAATTTAATGATTTCAATATTCAACGGCGGAAAAATACATTTCTGTATGAAATTAAATTATGGTCAAATTATATTTTAAAGTCAAGCCACTGTTATTAATAATCAACGATCTGTTAATTTAGTATCGTCATAACAACGTACTCGTACAACGATTTCTATAAAAACCAATTAAAATATCCAACAACTTTTATTTCTCTTTATATTATTATTATTGTTGATGTTCCAGTTTGTTTGTGGAAAAAAGAACCGTGTAAAACTATCACCGTATTCTAATTTCCTTATAAACGATTCCTAATGTGATCAGTATACTCAGACTTTTTTATTTGTGTCAACATTTCACAGTTAACACTCAAATAAATCATTTTCTTCATATGATAAAAACTCACATTGGACAAGGACAAACTCATCATCATATAATTTGATATATGTTCTTTAACGTTCATACCACGTTTGTTTTCTAAAAACTTTCTATTTCTGGAAAATAAATGAAAAACAAAAAAAAAAATTTTGTAACAAAGAAATCGCTCATGTTTCTCGAATTCATAAAAAAAAACCAGGCGTCTTACATCAAGGCGATAAGTTAACTAAAGATTCTTTTACAAATGTAATTTGACATGTTAGATCTTATGATTTTTGTTGGCAGTCACATTTTATGGAACAATTAAATTTTGTTTGAGTTCTCAGAATGTTTTTCGATATTTTTATTTTTGTTTTTAAAAAGTTTTAGGAAGAAAAATTAAAAAGCTTTGACAAAGAATGTGCTACACAGTTTGAATTTCAGAATCTTCCTGATATGGGAAGTTATTGTTTTTGGGTCGATTTTCGAAATCGGAATTTTTATGATATCTTTACGTTTCATGACCTCCTGAAGCTGTTTAGACTATTTTTAGCTGGCAGTCTGTATGTGTGTGTGTGTTTGTGTGTGTGTTTTTTTTTTTGTTTTTCGTAGGAAGATGAAACGTTTCAAAAATCCACCTGGAACCCGACTTTCCAGGCGACCGCGGGTTCTTACCGGGTAAAAACATCTCCCTTGCTCTTGTAGTCCTGTTGTATCCCTGCGGTACCACCAATTAAGGCATTCCTTCGCAGGGCAGGGGTTGAGTGTAGTACTCTCTCGATTATTATGTGTTGTCGTGGTTTCGCTGTGTAGTGTTGAGCATGGCTGCTCTTCGTTCGTCTTGTCTCAGTCGTTTCATCATACTTGTGATGATCTCATTCGCTATGTCCCAGTTGTCTTTTGAGCTCAGCATAAATTGCATGAGGCTATGCGGAGTGATTGACTCTCCCATATGCTGCTCAATAAGTCTTCTCGAATGTACAAACCTTCCGTATTCGATTAGCACGTGCTCAGCGTTCTCGGCCTTACCCTCACAGTAGAGACAGTATGGATCCGTTACGTGCTTATACTTGTATAAGTACTCACGGAAACATCCATGGCCTGAGATCATTTGCGTCAAATAATGGTTGACATCACCGTGTTTTCTTGATGTCCATGTTTTTATGTCAGGGATCATCACAAAGGTCCATCATCCGTTGGTGGAAGCTTCCCATTTCGCTTGCCATTCTATATGACTGTCCATGTTGAAGTCTTCACGTGTTCGTCGGTCCCTATCATTTCGTGTTGCTATACGCAGAGCCGATACCTCTTTTGCTGCAATATCAATCGGCATCCTACTCGCAATAACATTTACAGCCTCGTCAGACACCGTGCGAAAAGCGTGTGTTTGTGCGTGTGTGTGTGTGTATGTGTGTGTGTGTGTGTGTGTGTGTGTGTGTGTGTGTGTGTGTGTGTGTGTGTGTGTGTGTGTGTGTGTGTGTGTGTGTGTGTGTGTGTGTGTGTGTGTGTGTGTGTGTGTGTGTGTGTGTGTGTGTGTGTGTGTGTGTGTGTGTGTGTGTGTGTGTGTGTGTGTGTGTGTGTGTGTGTGTGTGTGTGTGTGTGTGTGTGTGTGTGTGTGTGTGTGTGTGTGTGTGTGTGTGTGTGTGTGTATGTATGTATGTATGTATGTAAAGCTGTATGTAGACAAATATTTGCCCAACGCTTTTTCAACAACGGCTTGGTCAATTTCAACAAAAATGGTCGCAATCGATGCATCTTGGCTTAACTTAGAGCCCAGTCTTTTTCTAGCAAAATTAAATCATTTGTTTTTTAGTGGTTTCCAAAAACCTGAAAATCATTTCTTAAAAATAGCATGAGATTAAATAATGCTATCAAGGTCATGAAACTTTCATATTGTTTGTCATTATGTCAGCCATTTATAATGAGATTTGTATAAACAATTGCTTTGTTACTTTTTGAGTTTTTTAAGAAATTGTGAAAAAACTACGCATTATTTTCGTTACGCAAACGCATGATATCTGGATGAAACTTTGGTATGTAAATGAGTAGTAAACGCATCCGGGTTTACTTGAATATCGAAGATCTGAGTTATTTTCTATATTTGACAAAAAGATCAGAGGTTCGGGAGTGGATCGCTTGGTCAACTGTTTATTAGCTTCTCGATATGGGAAGTTATAGTTTTTGGGTCGATTGTCAAAATAGGAATTTTTGAACGTCCACTCAGCCCCCCCCCCCCTCCATACCTTAAAAATAACTCTAAAGGATCGGTAATAGGCTCAGAATTAGGAGCTATTTAGGAGCTCTTAGGGCTGTATACTTTTAATTTTAGAGCTCCACCCCTATTCTTAAAACTTCCCCAAAACTGGTTTACCCTCCCTCCCCACAATGCAAACATCAAAAAAATTATATCTTGGAATTATTAGCTATTTAGGAGCTATCTAAAAAGGCAAGAATACAATTTTGAGCTCGAACCACTAAGCAGAAATTTTCATTTAAAAATGGGGGGAGGGCTGAGTGAACGTTCACTCAGGTGCCCCACACCTTAAAAATAACTCCAGAGGATGGTGAATAAACCTATAACTATCAGCTATTTTGGAGCTCTTAAGGCTGTATACTTTTGATTTTGGAGCTCCACCCCTATTCTTAAACCAACCCCAAAAACTAGTCTGCAAGCGAAGATAACACACAAAAAATGCTATTAAATTAAAAATTTGTTTACTACAAGTAGTTCTTGAATTAAAAAAAACATAAAAACAAGCAACTGTTTATTTCTGAGTTGCAACCTCTTAGCAGGAAAACCACCCATTGGGTCAAACACGCATAGGGGAACTATGTTAAGCATAATCGACATTCGACACAAAAATATATCAGGGTGCGGATAAAGTTCCGCTTTAGGAGCTTAATAAATTTGTCATTTTTTATTTCTGATTTGCAACCCTTGGGAAAGTGCCACCCCTTGTTTCCTGCACGCATAAGGGAACTATGTTAAAGCATAGAGATACGGATCGTTTTATGTAGGTGAATGATTTTTCGATTTAGGAGCTTACTAAATATGTCACTCTATATTTCTGATTTGCAACCCTTTAGAAAGAGCCACCCCTTGTATCATACATGCATAAGGGAACTACGTTAAAGCATTGAGATACGCATCGTTTTATGCAGGTAAATCATTTTTCATGCATATGACCTTTACTAGAAATGTAACGAATGTTGTGAAATTTAACTACAAAATCTGTAACGACGATGTACCGAAAACGAAATTGATTAAAGATCTTGGTATCTTCTTTGATAGCAAACTCAATTTCATTGATCACATAGAGATAGTTGTGAACAAAGCCTTAAAGCTGAACAGAAGTCTTAAATTTTCTTTCTTAAAAACACCAACCATCTTCGTGGTGTGGTGTTGCCAATTTTATATTTTAATATTTTGTATTTTTTATCAGTAAGTTTTTTGTTGTATATTTGAGTTTTAATGAGCAAGAAATAATAATTTTTGTTTGATAATTATGCACACTTCCATTATTAACTTTCAAAACTGATCATAGGAATTATAACAAGAAACCAGTCGTCTCCACTTTAATATTGTGAAATAGATTCAATAAGAGTCCAGCCGCAACCACTATAAACATTCAAAACCTATGAAAATAATTATTTCAAAAAACTAGCCACCTCCACTATTACCGTTATGAATTATATTCATTTAAAAACCAGTCACTATTGACATTCAAAACTTAACAAAAAAATTATAACAAGAAACCAGATGTCTCCACTTTAACATTATGAAATAGATTCATTCCAAAGCCAGCCGCCTCCACTATTATAATTATGAAATAGTTTCTATAAGAAACCAGCCGCACTCACTATTAACATTCATAAAATAATCATACAAATTATTACAAACAACCAGCTGCCTCCACTATTATTATTATGAAATAGTTTCTATAATAAGATTGTTATATTATGTTGCTTTTCTATCAGTAATATAATTATTGAAACAATTTAAGTAAAACACTTCTAGTCTTTATATGCTCGGATGTGTTCTCTTGAAATGATTCTGATACAAGATATATGAATGAAGTTGGAAATGATTGACATCTTTATAAGTTGACACTCTTATAAACGGAACAGGGTTGTACTAAACCATATAACATCCCCTTTTCTTCATTCAATGTTTGCTATATTTCGTAATCCTTGAAACGGACAGGTGGATTAGTGTTTCACTTTAAGCGTGTGGAGGTTGGAGATCGCAAAATACTTCTCGGCGTATCCAAATGTACTGCAGAAACATCATTTGAACTTTACAATTCTATTTCGGGCTGTTTCGTTTGAGATGAGCTTCCTAGTAAATTCGTTGACGATGGGTTATCCTTTTTTGTTGGTTTAAGATGAACTCGGTCTCGTCCGTATGTATTCATTCCAGATTTAATAATGAAAGAGTTCGGCTTAATTTCATCTCGAATTTCAACTTTCTTCCATACTGAAAAGTTTGGGGTGATTTTTGCCATGACTTTGTCGCCAGTTTTCAGTTGCGGTAATTTTTTAATTTTTCGGTCGTAATGTCGCTTTGTTTTGCATCGTTCAATTTCAGTTCTTGCTGGGCCTTGTTGTGGAATATTCAGAATTAGTTTTCCTTTTATGACCGGAACATTACATCGTGTTTGTTTTGAAAATAATCTTTACACAGGGCTATAATTCACTTTGTTCGGTGTGTTTCTCCATAGCAGTAAATTTCTATAGAAATCTTCAGCATTTTCAACGCTTTTTATCAATCGTTTCGAAATTTTAACTACTGCCTCCGTCCTACCATTTTCTTTGTTGATGATGTAGACTTGATGTTACGTGTGCGAATTCCTAATCTTTAGCAAATTGCCCGAATTCTCTTGACACAAAATTTGTACCGTTGTCAGTCACCAACACCTTTGGTACTCCATGTCGACTAAAGTTTCGCTTGCATATGTTAATGGCGCTTTTCGTAGTCATATTATCTAATTCATCGATTTCAAACTAGTCGGAGTAAAGGTACACAGTTAACAAAAATTTTCGATGTCGTTGGTTCACGAGGCAAATTTCTAATTCAAAAACTTTTTCAAATGGAGTTTGGGAAATTTTGTGTGTATGTATTGATGGATTTGATTGCATTGGTGAATATTTAAGACAAGCATCGCATTTTGCTATCCTTTCCTGAAGGTGATTATTTATATTCGGCCAGTATATTGTATTTCTTGCTGTCTTCATAGAATACTCAATGCCTTGATGATTCATATGAAGTCTGTTGAGTATATACTTACGCAATACTGGTGGTATAAGTATTCGATTACTTTTCAGAATAATTTCATCATCTGTGGTCAAATTCTCTTTAACACACCAATTTCGTTTTAGATTCAGTGGAACCTTTTTGTAATCTCGAGGCCATCCGTTCAAAATAAATGCTTTCAGCTTTTGCATTTGCTGATCAAATTTAGTCGCAGCTTGAATTTTGGAAAGTGTCGCATCATTTACTTTCTTGTTTTTGAATTTGACACTTTGGATTTCATGGAAAATTCGATACTGTTCCGTACTGTTTGGACGGGTGCTCCTGGTAAAAGGTCTGCAATGTACCATTTTAGTACCTTTAACGCATTTCAATGTGATATTGTATCTTGGTAGGTACATCAACATTGATTAAAGTCTTTTCGGCGTTACAGGCAGTTGACGTCTGTTCATTATATTTACCAGTGGAAAATGGTCGGTTTCAACGGTTACATTTCTTTTGCCGTATATGTATTGATCAAATCGTGTACAGGCAAAGAGTATCGCAAGCATCTCTAGCTCGATTTTTGCGTAATTTTTCTATGAAGATGTAAGAAAAATTACTGGTAGACCATTTTGCATCAATGTTGCTCCCATTGCATAAGACGAAGAGTCTGTTTGAATCGTTACCGGTTTGTTTATTTCGAAGTAATTTAATGTTGGTACACATAAGATGTCGCGTTTAATTTCATTGAACGATTTTTCGTGATCTTCAGACTAAATAAAATCTCTATCTCTATCGCGTTAGTCTTCTAAGGATTTCAGCTTTCGATGACAGCTCTTTGATGAATTTGCTCAAGTTTGTCACCATGCCCAAAAATTTTTTCGGCTCAGTTTTATCCTTCGGCGTCGGAATGACTATTGTGGCAGCAATTTTTGAGAGATTTGAGTTTTTCTAAATTTCGGTTGTGATCAAGTTGTGCTTCTTCAATAGTTTCTCCTTTTCCAAAAATTAACAAATCGTCAGCGATAGCGACTACTCCTTTCAAGCCATTTATAATGTCTATTTGTTTTGATTGGTAGATTTCGATTGCTGGTTTCAGACCAAATGGTAGACGAAAGAATCTATATTTCCCAAACAGCATGTAGAATGTGTTAAACTTGCTGCTTTCACCATCGGGTTAGAGTTGTTAAAATAGTTTTTTCGCATCAAGTGTTGTGAAAATTTTCGCATTTTTCAACTCTGGCAATATTTCACCTAACGTTGGCATCCATTATTTATGACTTTTCAACGCAACGTTGAGTTGGTTTGGATCGATACAAACTCGTAACTTGCCATTCGGTTTTCGTTTGACAAGGATATTGCTGACCCAGTCGGAGTGACCCTGTTCTTTCACAATGATCCCGTCCATTTCTATTTCTGTTAACTCAGCTTAAAGACCGTCTTTTAGCGCTGCTTTATGCTGTGATCGATTTTCAATAAGATTTTATTTTCGAGACAACCAATTCCATCAAAAATATCTCGGTGTTTTTCTAAAATTTGTTTTGCTTATAGAACACCCGAGATTGTATCGAGCTCGTTACATATTTTGATTAGTCCCAGCCGTTCACAAATTTCGCCAGATAATATCGGTATGTGATCGATTTCAACTATCTGGAACAACAAAGCAAACTTTTTATTCTTAAACCAACAATGTATACTTATCTCGCCCAGTGTGTCGATGTATCGGTTGCAAAAATTTTCAGCTTGGTACATATGTTGTTATAGCGCCTAATATAACAGGTCGCTCCTGTGTCCAACTGTGTCCAAGATGCATTTGGTCGATTAATTTCCTCTTCTCAATTAAAAAACTCTGCTTCTTTTTCAATTATTTTGACATATCGTTTCTGTTTTTGTGGTTTCCTGCATGTGTAACAAACTTCAGCAAAGTGATCGTATTTTACACAGTTTCCACAAGTGTTCCTTTTCACTTTAGCTTTTATCAAAACTACTTAAAAGTTTTAAAGAAACTATAAAATTGAGGAAACTAGTTTCGGTGAGACTGTTTAGTGTTTTAAAAGAAGTTGGATTACTAGTTGGATTGTGCGAGTACCTACTGCACACTTGTTGTTGGGTAGTTTATTTTTAATTAGTACTAAATCATTTATTAGTAGTAGGTCATTCGTTTTTAAATATGTAAAAGAAGTGTATGTATTTATCCACTCTGCAGTTTTTATCCACTCCACATTTTTGAAGATATCACATTAAATGGTGACCCCTAGCTTTATTTAATTTAAAACTTAATAACTTCAAACCATGTGATCCAAATATGATGATATTCGATAAACAAGTTTTCCGTAAGGTTTGTTATAAATCTAAATTCCGGTTTCCGGTTTGATATTTCCGAAACAAATTTTTATTTTAGCCCCAACCTGGAAGTGAAATTTCAGAAATTGTTAGATATCACAATCCTTTCAGAGCATGTTACTATAATTTATATTTGTATTTATTAAATAAATTTAATCCAACATATTTTGTGGTTTGGTTTTAAAAATCGTTGTACTACTTTGTTGTGGTTTGCAATAAATACAAATATATCGTTGCGGTTGAAATATTTTATATATCCAAACAATAAATCGTATTATTATAATATTGTTATTTTAATTTAATTAAATCATAAAATAATCATTAAAAACATCGAAAACTGAACATAAAAACTTATAATGTTTTTAAACTAAAATTGTAGTCAGCAATCAGCATATTTCACGAAATGTTTGACAAACCCCAAGTTTAAAAATGTTTCTTTCTCTGAATCGGTTACATTTATTCTTCATGACAAAACACTTTACTCCAATATAACAAAATGTCGATGCTTGTTTACACTAAATTTTCTTCTTTATCGAATTTTCCTTCCACCATTTTTCTCCTTATTCTTATTATTGAGTCATTTTAATTGTTTTTCTTGTGATTTTTGTTTACCATCTAGGAAATTCGAATGACCTAAATGATGAACACAAATTTGATTTTGTTTTTTCTGTTCATGCTTGCTTATGTTTGTTCGACAGAAATAAAAAAAATTGTGTCATTAACAAGCTAATCAAAGCAAATATTTTCCAAATCATAATTCTTTGTACTATTTGTTACTAGGCAGTTGGTGACAGACGTATACTGAAAAAAAAAACATTTATTCTAGAAGCGGTTCTTGGTAGGATAAACAAAAAGACTTTAAAAGACTTCAACTCTAGTCGAGAAAAGATTTTGTTCTTTTATCTATTGAACTTTGCTTCACTTTCATTAAACATTTTCTTATTGTCCCTGGGCCACGCTGATTTCATTTGATGATTACCACATATTTTATACTTCATGGGGCACCTGTCTTTGATGAACCCGAAAACTTTTGTTCTGCGATTTTTCTCAAATCGGCCGCTCTTTTGTCGGGCAAGCTCCGAAAAATGCCGATTGCCCGCGATCTTGTAAATTTGCTATCCCATTTTTTTTAACTGTTTGGGTTGGAAATTTGGTTTAGAGCACGAGGGAAAGCTTGTCTGATCAAAATGTGTCTGCTATTGTCGAGTCCGACAACTAACATTTTGGTATGTTTGGGTTATCGGACTAGACAATAGCAGACACATTTTTATCGGCAAAGGTTGCCCTCGTGTTCTAAACCAAATTTCAGACTCCCATAGTTAAAAAAAAAAACAAAAATCTACAAGATCCTGGGCAATCGGCATTTTTCGGAGGTTGCCGAACGAAAAAGCTGCCGAATCGAGAAAAATGGCAGAACAAAAGTTTTCGGACTTGTCAAGGACAGGCGCCTTACGAAGTATAAAATATGAGGTAATCCTCAAATGAAATCGGCGTGGACCCAGGGACTATAATACACAGTCGTTCTGTTTGACAGCTAGCCTACTGATGAGTTGATTGTTTTTTGCGTTACATGTTTCTATCTAAATAACTAGTGTTATGGTGGAATGCGCTCGAATGAATGTAACTGAAAATTAAACCCATCACAACCTCCTTAGTTGGTTCAATAGTCGTTGAAAATTTACAAGATAAAACATACCGTTTTCGTTGTCGTTTAAAACGGTCTCATTTTTTTAATATAAATACTCGGTTTCGAATATAGAGGACCTCTTAGTCTATTGTTATTTTCCTATTAGATTCATGTTTCTTGTTTTGACGTTTGGTGTTGATTTGTGAGTCAGACATCTTTATTAAAATCTCGCGAAAAAAACATTGTTTGCGAAGCGCGTTGTGCATTTTTAAACGCAGATGAGTGGAAGGTACTTGCTGGAAAAGTATTCTGACCGGCGGAGATAGTAAATGGTGCGGAACGAAGAAGGAAATGAAGCAAATCAGCTACGCTGAACTTTCACGCGGTGAGATATACGGATGGTGGATCAGGATCTGAAAGGTATACCGATAGTTTGTCAATTAATGGTATGTAAAATGTTTCGGATAGCGAACAAAATTAAAATAATTTTTTTTCGTTGTATTCACGCTTATTGGGAACATTAACCTATTCAATGTTTTTTTTTTAAATCAAGTGAATCACCAAGGGTAGTGAGTGGACATTTATGTGCAAATTATCCGTGATTAAATTATTAAATAGAATTTACGCCATTTATATGGTTGAACTTTGCTCGTCAAAAATTAAATTAATCCAAGGATTAAAAATACTTTCGCCATTTATATGGTTGAACATTATTCGCCTTAAAGTCGAATTATAAAATGTAAATTTACGCCATTTAGATGGTTAAACCTTATGCGTCGAAACTTAAATTAATTAAATTGTTTAGTAAATTACATGAGTAGATGATTCCAAATAAAATTTTAAATGTTCATCGTCCTCAATTAAATTAAATCAAATCATTAAAAATAATTTACGCCATTATTATGGTTGAACATTATTCGTCTTAAAATTAAATTAGTTAAATTATTAAAAATAGATTTACGCCATTTATATGGTTGAACTTTGTTTAAAAGTATGCTAACCATGGTAATAAATGTTCACTACCACTTAAACTGATTGTCTAAGTTATTGAACGAAAATTCATCGGATCATAACACCCAAACCTACCAAAATAATAACGTCAAACGTACGGATCCGGTATCGTCACCACAGGATCAAGTAACGAGCAACGTGAGGTGTATGGTGAGCCACTAGGAGGCTTTAGTCCTGAGTGAAAAGATTCTATGGGCATGCCTAGTGTTAGACGGGATTTGCGTTAAGTTGTTGATTTACTGAAATAACGGAAAGACAGAGATCAGCTGACTAGTGAGTAATTGGTGTAATTTTGGAGTACTTAACGATTATCCTGACTGAATTATAATTTTGGGCTAGGAGGAGCGGGACGGAAAGATGGGGATCTGATCACATTATGGGGTGAGTATTTTTTTTTACACTTACGGGTACAGGGTTGGGTATGAATGTGTGTGTGTGTACCTGAATATATGTATGAGGGGTATGAATGTGTGTGTCTGTGTGGGCGTGTAAGCGAATTATAATCTATGAGGGGTACGTGACGGTTGCGTTTTCTTCTCGAATGGGGTCGCCAGAGTCTCCTTTTCCATCGTATGTAAATTTTGTTTTCTGATCCGTTTTGTCTCGAACGCGCGCATAAGTTAAAGCTAGTTTAGGGTGTAAAATCTCACTAGGTGCGCGGTCTGCTATGTTGATGTGTTGGTAGTTCCAACGTATCCAGCTCTCCATTTCACTAGTAAAAATTTTGTTATGTAAAGATTTTGTCATAATATTATATGTAGATATAATATGGTTGTTCAAATTTTTAAATCCAGTAGTTGTAGAGGAGAATATTTTCTCATTTGACTTGAATTGTTTACTGACATGATATTTGGAAATGGTTGGAATAGCATTTTATATGGAGATAATATAGAGAAATTTTAAACGTATGTGGATGAAAAGTACGAAAAGCAAACACAAGGAGATAGACAAACTAGCTATAAATAATCGATCAATTGTTCAATCGACACATTATGTAAATTTTCATCAAAAGATAAGTTGGAACAAAACAAAATATTTATTCGGAAGTTATTCGAAAAACTTACAATAAACTTATTGCTGTTCTTTTAGGAGATTTCTTATTTAAACACTGAAATAAGACATATATCCAGTGGACACGTGATCGATTGCGTGGTACTGCTACTAAATACAATTTTGATGAAACAATTGGAAATAGTCTGAAACTCCTGCTCCAAAATGGTGCCAATACTCAGAATTTCGGAAGCAGCCAAACCTCCTTAAAACAATTTTTTTTAATTTGTTTTAATTATTTTTTAGTTTTGGAGTCGGGTGGTGGTGTCATTTAAGTCTTCCGGTTGATGTCAATTTTTTTTTACTAAAAAGTGTTGTTATAGGCATTACAATATGTTTCACAACAACTGTGGTGATCATTTGTTCTTTTCAACAGTTCGTGGATATAAATTAAAAATAGGCTGGGTGATAAAACTGAGCCTTGGGGTACAGCGTTAATTGGGGTACAATAGTGAACTCAGTGAACTCGGTTAGACAGAAAGTTTTGAATCAACTTCAGGACTGAGGGATGAAAACCGTACGCAACGAGCTTGTTGATCAAGTTGGCATGCCAGGTTCGATCAAATGATTTTGAGATGCCTAGTGCGATAACGTACATTTCACCACCTTTCTCAAATGTATGCTGTTCAAAAAATGTGCTACATAGTTCAATAGATCGGTTGTGATCGAGCCTTGCAGGTTTCCGTAAAAAATATTTTTCTGTCAACCGGGCAAAGTGCGATCAATATTACGGCAACGTCTGTATCTTTGGCGACTATGACTACCTTTTTCATAAGGTCCCTAGATTTTTTCAGAGCTGCCGTTACAATCATACGACCAGCATCCGCTGCACATTGGTCTGAAACTATCCCGAATGTTGTCAGTTTGGCATGGATCATTTCAATAATCTTATTTTTATTGTTTTTATTTTATAAGAGTTTATCCTGTTGTATTTGTAACGCCATATTCTTGCTAAAACGGACGTCTGCTGAACTTCCCCGATTAACGCGATGGATTCTTTCACATTTCTTAGTACTGAGGGTTTGGTAACCATCAAAAATAACTATCCTGCGTTTGCCGTAATGATTAAAAATATACTTTATGTAATTGTCCATGATCGCCGAGAATGCTTATCCGATTGTCCATCCGACTTTGTGAATCAGTAATTCTCCATTCAGAACAAAAAACTGCCTGTTAGGATCATAAACATTCGTGGGAGTTTTCGTGAACAATGAATACAAATCGGACTTTGTATGCTTCAGCATTCCAAAACTATTGAAGTATGCCTGAGGGAATGGAGACAACTCCCACTTGAGGTAGTCTATCATTTCTTCCTCGCCCTTTTTAATGCCCATATTCTATGAAACAGGACGTCGGGGTCAATTTCTATCCCTTTATTGCCGACTTTTATTTTAGAGTTGCAAGAGACGATAGTTTTAAAGATTCTTGATCGTGATAATTTTAGATTCTTGAAACTTGATCCCCAAATATTGACACCTTCTTCAAAAACATTGTGACAATTGCTTTCCGGACTCTCACTCATTTCATAAGCAATGTTTGTGAGGCATCCTATGGATTCAGAGAATGGATCGTATTGCTGAAAGAAGTTCTCAATCAATTTCAAAGATTTCAAATCTGCCTTGATCCTGGAATCTGTTGAATCCTTATGTTGGTAGTTTTTAGCAAATGCACAGTTCGTGAAGTCCTCTATACCCTCGATAAGAACTTTGGTGACCAAGAAAGTTTTGATCCATTGATATGCAACACTTTCAGTTACACCTCTACGAAATAAACCTCCTTCAAACTTCAATAACCTCATAAGTGTTTCCTCAATAGTTTGGTCCGTAAAGATCCCACTAAAAAATTTGTCGCTCCTGTGAATTGTTAAATACCCTTCCGTTGTAAATTTTTTGTACTCGGACTCAACCATATGCTCTTTGAGGGCTTTCATGTCTTCTAAATAAATTTGAGCAGATTTTGCATATGGAAAATGCCCAGTTGTATGAAAAAAAGGTAACATGCGTTCAATAGTATCTAAATGTAGTTGCCAATCTCCGTTTTTTCCGCGTGAATGAAATCTGAGTCCTTCTATTCTTTCAAGTTCTTTTTCAAATTCTGCTGTAATTATTCTGTAATTATCATCTGTTTGAAGCTCTTCAATGTCTTGTGGCAACATAAACGAATACTTGGTTTAAAATTTTACGCATTCTTGGATTTCATCACATCTATTTTCTGCCCTTTTAAATATTATTTAACCCGAACAGCGCGAACATATTGGTGCCTGCTGAAAATTTGCCTAGTCGAACGAAAACAGCTATATCATCTGCCAATTTTGTTGCGCCTATTTTGTCCCGAGCCTTTAAATACAAAGGTTGATCGAATGTTATGATACAACTCGTCATTTTCAACCACCAGGCTTCAGAGACTGATTGATTTATCGCAGTGTATAGTGTAGTGTATTCACTTGGCTAAGTATGTATGAAAGGCAGAAAATTTATCACTAACAATTGGTACTGGGAACTTTTTGTAAAGTCTTCTATGAATCCATTCCACCCTTTCTCGAAAGTGGGCCAAACATACTTGTGAAACATTCAAAAGCAATTTATTTTTCAAGAGACTCTAAGTTTCGAACTTAAGCGTGCATTCGATTGTGGTAAGTTGAAAAATTTCATGCCATCCATTGCGAGGTATGGGTAAGTTATAAGGTTGATTATACTTTCTGCAGTGTTTTCTTGCTCAGTTACACATTTAAGCCGGAGCAGAAGTTTTTTAGGCAATAAATAGGATGCAGGTGTGATAATTTCACAGCCACCTAAGCTATGAAATGTCCCTTTTCCATCCAAAGTCTAAACGTTCCAATCCACGTTATCGTGAACAAATTGAACTTTTATTTTCTTTCACATTAACTTCTCCCTGCAAAGTTACTGATATCTTATAATTACGCGCTTCGGCATAAGAGCAACTAAATCCCATGGCGTTGCACATCTCCACTAACTCTCTAAAACCAAACTTCCGATGTAAAGTCACGCCAAAATTGACCTGGAGTGGGGACAATATTTTGCGGGCCAATGTCGCGCACGTTATGGCATGAGCAATTGAAATAATTTTTGACTTGTGGTCTTCAAGTGTTTTTCTATTTTTCTATACTGATTGACAAAAAGCTTTTGTAAGAAAAATTTAAGTTTCTCTGGAATTATTTTAGCTTCTAACACGCAATCACTTGCTTACAGAGAGGACTAGTTCAGGGCCAGGTTCCAGTGCACCAGGTGTTCGGGGGTCGTTTTCGACGGGGAATTTAGATTCAGCGTCCCAAAAAACACCCCAACAATGAATTTCGGGTTGTTTTTGTCGATATTGTCAGGAAAATTCTCGGGGATGACATCCGAGTCCGGGTTCCATCGCACCAGATGTCCAGGGGGTGTTCGCCGATTCCATATTTGGATTCATCGACCCACAAAACCCCTAGGCGCCAAGTTTCTCTCCTTCCCTGTGTGATTTTCAATATAGTCCCACAGAGGTGGGTCAATTCGAAAATCATAATCGTAATCAGCGACCTCGAAAACCTCCGGGAAGCCGAGTTGAGTCAGTTATGACTCTTATTTATAAAGTTCTTTAAAATTGCATTTTTTTAATGCATTTTTGGCTGCAGCAATGCAATTTCCGGTTTGTACAAAAAAATAAACAGGGACGATTTTTACAAATAATTTTTGGAAGCGAATGCAAAAAGCCGCATTCCGATCCGTCTTAGTCTAAAGAATTCCGAAATTTTGGCCTTTTTAGTGCTTCTTTTTCTCAGAGTTTGAATTCGTTTAGTTATTTTGCCTTATTTAAATAAGTTTTAGGAAATCGTAAAAAAAAGAAAAACAATTATTTGTTCATTTTGCTAAAAAAAAAATCTACGCGTGGTACACAAAATATTTTAGAATCAATCTTCACGGTAACACAAACGAGAAAAATTAAATTCAATAATTTCCTTATAGAATTTATTCCTAAAAATTAGTTACCATTGTGTGTGTCGAGATCTAAGCTATCAAGATCTTGTAGAAAACACCTAGTAATTTTTTTCCTCTTGATCGCTCAGATATTTTATGAGAACTACCAAAGTCAAGTTTGCTTCTATTTTCCTCAAAGATTAAAGCCCACACGCAGTTTACATAGCCCATTCTAATTTCATCAACACATCAGAACGCATTATGTTGTGGGATCTAGGTCTTAAAAGATGTCTATGAGTTGCTATGACTCATATTGTAACTCCTGCTATACAGCATATTTTGGTAAATTCTGGCGACCTTGCTAAATTTTTTTGAAAACTAAGCAAAAACCAATACCTACAAATATTGTCAAAAAATTTAAAAACAGAATGTGAATAAAACATCTAAAAAAATATGTTGAAGTTAATCTTGATACCAGCATTTTATTCAGCAACACAAACAACTTTTAACACAATAATATTTATTTTGTTCTAAATTGCTAACGAAATTGGTTTCGAAAAAGAACCATTAAAAATTGTTTACGATCAATGTTAACTCTACCAAAAAACGAAAAAAAAAAAATTAAATTTAAATTTCATGATAACACCATTTCCCTTAAGAGTATTTTTTTGAAAAATGAACTTTTTATACAAAAATGAAGAAAAAAATTCTAAATTAAATTATTACTTTAGTCCTTTTTTACGCCCTATTTGATCAAGTTTAATAAACTTTGACAATGTTACATAATATAACATGTGAGTATTTTTATTTTTAGTCGATTAACTAACGTCGGGTTTAACGTTTAAGTTTTTTAGTATTTGTCAGGGATAGCAAATGATACAGAAAACTTTAGGATATTTACTGTTCATGAGATAATTTTTAAGAAGAACGAATGTTGAGAAAAAATGTTGAAATGAACAGACAAGTTGTTTTAACCTCTCAAGTTCTTACAACCATTTCGACTACTCTGCAACAAAGAAACATTAAAATTGAACCACACGTGCAATCGCTCTTATTTGAGTTCTCGTTTGAAGTAACAAAACAAAAAAAAAATTCTTTGAAGTTTTTTACTAAACATAAAAACAAATTGGCTAAGAATTTTCCTGCTTATTTCCTTGTTGATATTTTTTGAGTATATCCAAATCTACCTTCGATTTATTTGCTTATTTCTGGTTTATCTTCACATTTTTTTTTATTATATTCAAACCATTAGAGATGTACAAAGTTCACTTTAGAGATAATTAAACCTAAATCTTGGAAATTAAGAAAAAGTTATCTTTACCTAAAAAAAACGCTAATTGGTATGATAAGAGTTTGTTCAATTAATCCTATAGTTTTACTCATCAGTATGTATGTTAACACTTTCCAACCCTTCCTTACATCAAAATCATTCCAATACAACATATCTTTTCAGTAAATTAAATATCCTGTTTCTATATATTAAATGTTTCTGCTACCTTGTCACACATATAAAAGTCTTTTACCTAAAGTCTTTGAATTTAAAGGAAAACAAGCAATAAAAATAAAGTCAAAAGGAAACATATTGCTATTGTTACGTTGATGATGTAATGATCAATTACAGTTATTAGTTCGGTGACAACAAAAATAATCGATTATTTTATTGTTGTTGAGGGGTTGTTGAGGAATAAAATTTTAGAAGTAAATTTGTTTTTATGTAAAGAACATATTATATATGAAGTGAGTTTTGACAAATTTTGAGAGTTTTATTATGAAACCACTTATAGTTCTTTGTGATAAGTGAAGGTAAAAATATATTTTAAATACATTATATTTGGTGGAAAGGAATTTGTTAGCAATACATGCTATACAGATTATGATAATATGAAGGACTGCTTGTAAAAAACTATTTGTAGAAACGATATTTAATTTTGTCTAATTCATGGAGTTTACGGGATTTGACCTTGGGATATACATTTACAAAATGGCCAACCATCATTCGCTCACACTCATCATTATTTTAAGTTATTCAAAGTAGAGTTCTCATATTTCTTTTGCATTTTAATTCGATTTGAAAGACTTATAAATAACGTCAAAATTACCAATATTATATTTGACTATTTGAAAAGACAATTGGCTCGAATCTGAACTACAACTGGGTCATAAAAATCACTCATTACTTCGGTCTGAAAGACCTAAGTATTATATTCATGAGCTCAAAGTGAAATTCTTACCCAGACTTTTTTGGTATTTCTCGACGTTTGAGGACCTACTGATTCTAAAAAAGCAAAAAAAAAAAAAATGGGTGAGTCTGCCGGCCGCCGTCATTACCTACGCTGCAGGGAAAACCGCTGGAGGGATTTCAAAAATTTTTTTTTCTAAAATAGGTATACTCAAGGGACAGGTCCTGTGTTCGATAACTGTACCGGAAGTGTGTCATAAAAATCATTATGTGTGTCAAAAATAGCAAATTTTCATATTTTTGGCTTAAAAAACGTTCAGTTTAAGTGATTACGAGTAGGAACATTAAATTTGGAGAAATCTTGATGATCGGGATTGGTATGTGAGATCAAAAACTAGATTATTGCATTATAAGTTTGTCAAAAAATGTTGTCAAGATTGTCAAAAAAATGGTGTCAAAAGAAAGATTTTTATTTATTTTTTTACCCAATTTTTTGGAAAAAAATAAAATTAATTATTTGTTTGAAATGAAATTTTATTATTATTATAGAGAATTATGGCATTATAAGTTTGTCAAAAAAATAATGTCAAGTGTGTCAAAAAATGATTTCATTTATTTTTTTACCCAATTTTTTGGAAAAAAAAAATGTAGCTGTTTATGACGTAAATGTAATTGAAAATAAAATTGGACATGAAAATTTTTGAATATGTTATAGTTTTTGAAATATTTTTGAAATTTTGAAAAAGTTTGTATTTTTGATTTTGTAATAATTTTTGCAATATTTTTAGAATATCGGAAAAAGTTTCAATTTTTGATTTTGTAAGAATTTTTTGAATATTTTCAGAATTTTCAAAAATTTTTAATTTTTGTCAGCGCAGAACATTACATTACTAGCTGTTCAAACTTTCTTGCTTTAACCATACGCGAACATTTGAATATCGCTCAAAAATATAATTTATATTTTAATTGTTTAGCTTCAACTCATTCTAGTGCGTGCCTATGTAAATCTGGAACATGCCGTAAATGCAGAAGACACCATCATACTTTATTACACATTGAAAAACCACCTCAATCTGAAGAACAAGTTGAATGTACTATCAACATCAACAGCAATGTATTACAAGCAATTGATACAAGTAACGCGCAAGCTGAATCTCTAGTTGGAACCAACACAACGTCTTAAACCGAAGTTTTGTTGGCTACAGATACAGGCTCGCAAGCTACTTTTATTACCGAAGATTGTGTTCAACGACTCAAGTTGAGACGTCGTTCTGGTGTTGTGTCAATTTCTGTGGTTGACGCTAATAGTTCGTGTGTAAGTCATTCAGGCAGTTTCAATTGAAATATCATCATTCACCGATCATTTATTTTCCACAACAATTAAAGCATTGGTCTTAAAAACAAATACAAACTATTTACCGAAAAGAGAAATCAACGTTACCTCTTGGCTGCAATTGCAAAGCATCAACTTAGCTGATCCTGAATTTAATAAACCAAACAAAATCGACATTTTAATCATGGAATTATACCAGGTGTAAAAGCAGTGCCTACTGCACAACAAACTGTTTTTGGATGGATATTATCTGGTCCTGTGATTTGTAGCAACTTATTCAAACGTCTCTGCAACTAGCTGCCATGCCAAACTAAATTTAGATGCAGCGTTACGCAATTTTTTTGAAGTTGAAGAAGTCACAGCAATTAGCAACTCACTATCTAAGGATGACGAGCGATGGGAACAAATTTTTAATCAAACCAACTATCGTACTGAGAATGGAAGATACGTGGTCGAATTACCTTTCAAAACTGACACGGTTGCACTTGGGCAATCTAGATTTGGCGCTATCAAGCGATTATTAAATTTGGAACGTCGTTTTAAAGAAAATATCAACTTCAAAAGGCAATACATAGCATTCATGACTGAATATGAACAACTAGGGCATATGGAGCTCGCACAAAACATGCAAAACATCTCGTCCTTTTACAATGAAAATTTGCTAATTGGTCCTCGTCTTCAAGATGATTTGGTGACGATACTATTACGATTTCGCAAATATCCTATTGCTTTCACAAGTGACATTGCTAAGATGTACCGACAGGTGTTGGTCGACGAAAGCTATTTGGATTACCAAAGAATTATTTGGAGGAAAACACCATCTGAGCAACTCCAAGATTATCGGTTAAAAACGGTGACATATGGAATGGCGGTGACATATGGAATACTCCGTATTGTGCCATCAAGGCATTACAGCAAGTGGCAATCGACAATTCAGAATCATATCCATTGGCTGCCAACATAATAAAAAACGACTTCTACGTTGATGATCTTATTACTGGTTGTTTTGATAAAGGTAACGCAATCAAAATCCAACAACAATTGTCTAATGTTCTAGAGTCGGACGGATTCAAACTTCGAAAGTGGGCATCTAACTGTAGCAGTTTCTTAAAACATATTCCAGCAGAAAATCGTGAACATCAAACTAACCTAAAAATTTCGGCTGATCGTACAGAATTTGTCAAAGCACTTGGGCTGAGATGGATTCCATTAGAAGATGTATTTGAATTTAAAATCAAATAACCTGAATTTACTGTCTCACTAACCAAAAGAAATGTTATCGGATATTTCACGTTTATTCGACCCACTTGGTTGGATATCTCCTGCTATTATCATTTCAAAAATAATAATGCAAAATTTATGGCTGTCTGGAATTGGATGGGATGACGTTTTACCACCATCTTTACTTGAAGAATGAGTTATTTATTTACGTTCTACAAACAAATCTGGTGATACATCTGTGGCCATAGGAACATCAAAAATAAAAGTTTCACCAATCAAACAAATCAGTGTGCTAAGATTAGAACTTTGTGGTGCTTTACTGCTAGCTCGACTCTTTAAAAATACACGGAAAGCATTATTGTTTAGCAGTGTACATACAATCATGTGGACCGATTCAAGTATCGTCCAGTCCTCGCTAAGGAAGCATCCAACGGCTTGGAAAACGTTCGTGACTAATTGGCTGTACGTAAACTAATTGGCGGTACGTACCATCATCTGACGATCCAGCCGATTGCGCGTCTCGTGGTGTACTACCTTTGCAACTAAATGGTCATTCTTTATGGTGAATTGGGCCAAACTGGTTAAGTCAATCAAAGGAAAATTGGCTTAGCAAACTAACTAATATAATCGAAACCGAATGCAACTTAGAAACACAAAAACCAATAACGTTAACTCTCAACGTCGCAGATAAATTCTTTGAACTCATCAATAATTATTCTAGCCTCATAACTCTGCAGCGAGTCACCGCTTGGATAATGAGATTCACAATAAATTGTCAACCACGCAAGGTAAGAAATATTGGATCATTAGCTACCAACGCTCTCAATTATTGGATTCGAATCATTCAATCTATAGAATTTCCAAATGAAATTATGTGTTGCAAATCTAAGCAATCACATCGCAATAAAATCCGTTTTTGGATGACATTGGATTACTTCTTGTTGGAGTAAGACTGCGAAACGCTAACCTTTGTTTCGACAAAATACATCCGATCATACTACCATCAAAAAATAAACTCTCAGAACTCATCGTGGAGCAAATTCATGGAAAATGGTTTCATTCTGGTATTCAACTAACACTGAACGTTCTTCGACGAAAGTATTGGATCTTGGGACCTCGAAATATCAGTCGTCAACAAATTTATAGATGCATCCCTTGTTTTTGTCAAAAGAAAAAAACCTGCTCACAAATTATGGGAGATCTTCCATGGTGTCGAGTCAACTCTCATCGTGCATTTGAAATCACTGGTATGGATTTCGCAGGACCTGTTGTATTACGTTTGCAAAAGGGTCGTTGTAGCAAAATATCAAAAGGTTACATCTGTGTGTTTGTATGTTTTGCTACAAAGGCAATTCATCTAGAAACTGTTAGCGACATGACATCAGATGCATTTTTGGCTTATTTTCGACGTTTCACAGCAAGGCGTGGCAAATTCACCCAGTTGTATAGCGACAACGGTACCAATTTTGTGGGTGCTAACCATCACTTAACTGAAATGGACAAACATCTAATGAAACAAACAGGGGACAAATATTTAATTAACTCATTAGTGAACGAAGGAACCGATTAGCATTTTATTCCACCTGGAAGTCCGAATTTTGGTGGTCTTTTGGAAGCTGGTGTAAAGTCTGTAAAACATAATTTACGACGTACTATCGGCACTAGCTCGTTAATGAAGAACTATCCACTTTTTTGGCACAAGTTGAAGTTTGTTTCAACTCTCGACCGTTTGTCTCAACTCTCAACCACCACACTTTTCCATTTTGTGTTTATAATACGACTACATTGCATTTTTTCATTAACATTTCTGTTATTAATCATCGGTACACATGATTTTTTCTTTGACCCACTCGAAACATCAAGGTTATAATAGTTTTTGATTATATATTTGTATTCTTTTTACAACGTTTCGAACTTTGCTTACTTTCCTTCTTTATATAAAAATGAAACAGAAGAATTGCTAACGTTTAAATTTCTCTCTACTTGAGAGTACGTTTAAATTTCTCTCTACTTGAGTGTACTTGAGCCTGGGTACTAATAGTGAAAGAATTTGAGCTTAGTGGAATAGTAAATACAGATTTTACGATTCCGAATATTATTGATTCAAATTGTAGAAAAGCGGTGAAGTTTATCGGACATAAATTGGAGACCCTGGAATTTATTGTAATTAAAATCGGAAGTTGCTGTAACTGGTTGATAAATAAAGTTTGGGATTTTGTTAACTAAAGATCTGTCTTTTTACTGTCGTATTTGCTCAATAATCGAAAAGAACCAACGAAGAGTCGTTACAATATTATAACCATAAAACAGAAAAAGAAATAAATTGTTGCAATACATGAACATTTCCAGTTCTTTTTGCTTGTATTCTTAATTGATGAAAAGGGTGGTCGTAATTTCTGTGCGTGTTTTACGTGTTAATAAACCAACAAGAAGATGTTTGTGCGGTAGATGGCATATCCTGTGGCTTCGTAAATGGTTTTCTTTTGGTAAATGTTTCGAAATAACAATATGAATAACGATGTATGTTTCATGCAATCATCTCTTTTACTCCTTTTCTTAGTTAATATTAAAAATATATATAGCAGAATTTACATATATAAAATTAGTCCGCGTTTGATATTAGATCCAAAATTTACTTTGGCGTTCGCGATTTTATAATCAAAAACAAAAAATTGCTTAAATCGAAAAGTCAAATTTTTTATACAATTTAATTGAATTTTCTTTCGCGAGTCATTTGTGGTATCGCATTTTTGTACAATCGGTGTGATTTTGAGCTCTGCTAAGCCTGAATCAATGACTCTGTAAAATAAATAAAAATCAAATTGTAGGTGTTGAAAATAAGTAATATTTTTATTCGTGTGTTATAATCAAACTGTATGTCATATTTCTGTTTTTTTCGCTATTATTAAACACACACTGAAAAATAAAGCAGGCGCTTTACGAAGCATAAAATATATGGTATGAAATCGGTGTGGCCCCAGGACTATGTCAAATTCCAAAAAGTATAAATTCTGTTGGACGAGCAAAAGTAAAAACAAATTTTTACCAGAAGTGAAAAACTGGAAGTTGGTGTGAAAATTATACTCTTAACAACAAAATCAATTATCAGGAACTGATGTTATTAAAATTTCAAACCAACAGGTGTTCATGAGGCACTACTTATCCCAATACCGTCCAAAAACTGACCAGTTCTTTTTTATCCAAACCTTCATCTTTTTCGAATGTGTTATCAAAGTTAATTTATGAACGAAGTCTGTATGCACCCAAAAAGCTTTAAAAACAAAGTGAGATAAGTCAGCAGTTGTATGGTGGAACCCCGCCACTTTGATCGATGTGTCCTAATTGAAACTTTTTTCATGGCTTTAATCATAATTACTTCATTATTATAGGCTGTAATGGGCATAAAGACACCGAAAAAATTTCAGAAAATTACAAGAAAAAATGTTACCGGAAGTGAAAAATTGGAAGTTGGGATGCAGAACTGTTGTGAAGTGTACTAAATGCTTATGTATGAAGTTTCATAAATTTGGTTATCAGGTAAAGATTTTATTGAATTTTCATAAAAATAGGTTTTCGTGGAAACTCCCACCACTTTGTTTAATCAGCTCTTTGCCATACCTATTTGCATCTTTTTCCAAAGTGTCTTCAAAATTCAGTTACAAGCCAATGTTGTTTGCTCCCAACAAATATAAAAACATGAAAAACCACCTGTTCCATGGTGGACTCCCCAACCCTTTATCCAATGTACTCCAAAAGCTAACGAAACCTTTCTCATGTTACTTGAAAGCTTTTGCCAAAATTTCATTAAAATCGATCGGTACTTGTAGGCTACAGTAGGGATTAACACCTGAAAAAAAATGTTTTTAACTGGAAGTTGGTGCAGAAATAACTGTACTAAAACCTATATACCAAATTTCAATTAGCTCGAAAGCCAGGATTGAAAAGTTATGGAAGATTTAAAGCTAGAGATATTCGGGAGATTCCCTCCGCCATTTTGACCAATTTTAAAATGAATCCAGATCTTCTATTTTCAAGTGAACCTGGATAATTTTCCAGGATGAAGTGCCCAATTTTGGTACATGATTCTTAATAGTTAGTCTGACTCTGTACCTACCAGTCTGTCTCTTTTGTACGATTGTTTGATAAACTCCTCACATTGAACGTCTTCTAATGAATAAAGCTTATGTTGTGGAAGGTCTCATCTATCTAGTTTTTAAACTGGCGTACTAACATCTAGATCCAGTTGAACGTTTAGTGCAGTACAAGGAGATGCCTTAATTATTTTTGGACTGAAGTTGACCCGACACAATCCATCCAAACAGTGATTTTAGCCAAATTATAAAGATAAAATTTTTTTGGTCACTTTCAAGGTAAGCGATCAGACCAATTCTAATAGCCGTCCTTCCTTAAAAAAAACTGAACTAGCAGTTACACCTTTTATTTGAACATTAGCTGTTTAACGTTATAAGTGCAACCGTTGTGCACCAAGTTCGTCAAACATATGAAGATTGGGATTCAGAATCGAGTAGAGCACAAAATTTGTGTAATTTTCCGAATTTGTCTTTGATTAAGATACTTGCGATTGGTAATATCGTTTGTTTTTGTTTTTTCGGTCGTTCGAGCTGGATAAAAATATTGATGCAAATATGATAAAAAGATTTGTTTGTCGACTGAACATGTTTACTAGCTTGCATGGGAAAGTCTATACATAAAATAGTTTTTATTGTATTGAATCATCCTTACAAATTAATTTAAATTTGTTGTGGGAGCAGTCAATCCAGAAATATTTTGCTTTTCTCAATAATCCAAAACAACTGACGCAGAGTCGTAACAGTGGTGTCAGAAGTGGGATTATTGAAACAATGAGGAAAATAGTAAAAATCAGTGATCTCAGCCAGAACCAGCTGAAAGAGGAATTGAAGAAGAGAAGCACTCATGTCCATAGCACAAAAACAGAGCTCTTAGTCAGGCTTCGAAAAATACTAGAAGTTGCAGATGAAGATTCAGAGGTTATAGAAGTCGAAGTTGAAGAAGCTCCTGTTCTGAATACACCATCAGCTGACCCTATGATGGAGTTAATGCGGGAAATGATGGCCAGACAAAAAAAGGCAGAAAAAGCAGCAGCAGCATAACTTGCTGATATGTTGGCTAAGCAAGAAAAGAGGGCAGCTGAACAGAAGGCTGACCAGAAAAAACAACAAGATCAACTGGCTTATATGATAGACAGACAAGAAAAGATAGCAGCCGCGATTGAGTCTCGTCTGCCCAATGCTGAGGAGAAAATAAATAACATAGGAAGTGGTCTACGGAAAGTAACAGAAGAGCTTCGCCAAGAAACCGAGAGTTATCGGAAAAACTTCTCCATGAAATAGCACGGGTAAAGTCTGAAGGTGTGGCTAGTGCTTCATTCACAACAGTACCAGCCAAAATGAAACCACCAATATTTGATAAAACTACATCTTACCAACAAAGAACAAACGCGTTCAGATTGTCGTCAAGAAGAGCAGCCACTGAAATTCTAAAGACGTTATCACCGACAGAGCGCGATTAGAACTAGCTTACGGAACCCTTGGGAGTCAGATACGGTGATAGTCATATGCAAGCTCTCCATCGGATGCAGCTCAAAAGCAAAAAGCAAGGAGTCACAGATACTTTATGGGAGTTGAAAGCTGACATCGTGAGGCTTGTCAATTAGGCGTATCCCAACTACAATGTGGAGCACCGAGATGAGCTAGCATCGGATACATTCATCAACGCTCTACGGGATGTTCAAATGAGAAACCAGCTGTACTTGAGTGGAAAAAACTCCCCGCGGAAGTATTGGCACTAGCCTCCAGATATAAGCTGGAAAAGGAGCCTATGGATTAGATAAAGTGCTCCAGGTACAAGTTTCTGAAGAACCAATTTAAACAGCGCTCGATGAGTAATTATGCACATCAAGATTTTAGAGAAGAGACCTGAGCGAGTTCAACAATGCAGATCCGGATGAGTCAGATGTTGGAATTGTGGCCAGTTAGGGCACATCAGACGGGAATGCAAAACACCAGAGCAGCAGCCGGGCTTCGGCGTCAGAAAACTAGATCGTGCCATTGAAGGGCGCAAGCTTGCTCAATCACAAAGCCCTAGATTGGTGGTTGCGGTTTCACAAATAAAAGAGAGAATGGTACCCTAGTTCTAAAAGGAACCTTTGGGAGTAAACCGTTCACGCTAACATTGGACACAGGGGCTTCAAGATCAATTCTGCGCATAGGTATGGTGAACTACAGACAGATCGACTAAACGAGACAATTCACCCTTAAAACAGCTACGGGAGAAACAGTGAGACTTCATGGGGAAAGTGACCAAAAGGTCTTTATTCGGAGAAATGCATGTAAGCACTGATACTGAGAGAGAGACCTAAGCAGCAGATTACAACTGAATGACTTTAAAGAAACGAAAAAGGTGCTGATACAGATGAGTAGTGTGTTCTCTTGCTGAGATGAGGATGTCGGAAGAACTAACATCGTTCGCCACAGAATCAATACTCGATACGCCCATCCTATCCGACAACCTCCTAGAAAGCTACCATTCGGCATTTATCATGGGCAACGGGCTGTAAGAACTCAATGTGATGCCGTTTAGTCTATGCAACCCCCAGCAACATTTGAACGTCTAATGGAATGTGTGTGTTGGATAGCTACACTTGGAAAGCCCGACTGGTCTACCTTGACGACATCATTACAATGGGTAACAGTTTCGAAGAACACCGTAGGAACTTAGAAGAAGTACTGTGAAGTATTGGAAATTCTAACATGAAGTTGAACCCGGGGAAGTGCAACTTGTTCCAGTTTGAAGTCAAATACCAAGGACACATCATCACAGAGCATGGGGTCAGAACCGATCCAGTGAAGATCGAAGCTGTAAGAGCTTGGCCAGTTCCAAAGAACGTTCATGAGCTACGCAGTTTTCTCGGGATATGTACATACTACCGAAGGTTTGTGGATAACTTCGCCAATATCGCCAAGAACCTTCATAAATTCAAATACAAAGTTTCAATGGACAAACGAATGTAATAATACATTTTCCTACCTAAAAGAGAAGTTACGCAAAGCGTCAGTACTGGCTTACCCAGAAGCCAGGAAAATGTTTATTCTGGATACCGATGCGAGCAATGCGAGCAACAGAAATTTGGAGACAGCGAGAAAGTGGTGCCATACTTTAGTCGAGTCCTATCGCAGCCAGAAAAAAATTACTGTGTCACAAGAAAAGTGCTTTTGGCTATCATCAAGGCTGTGAAACACTTCCACAAGTATCTGCGTGGTCAACCATTGTTAATCCGCACACACTACGCTGCATTAAAATGGCTATTGCAATTTAAATTACCAGAGGGACAGGCGGCAAGATGGATAGAAATACTGCAGAGCTACGATTTCCGCGTTGAACACCGGAAGAGAAGGATACATGGTAACGCAGATGCCCTTTCAAGAAGACCATGTGAAGAAGACTGCCAGTCATGCTGCAAAGTTTCTGCAAAGAAACACTGAAGGTGATCCGAATCAAGTTCCAAGCCCCTAAATATTGGTGCAGTTATGCACTAGAAAGGTACAGTTAGCGGATTAAGCTATTGATGAAGTGGAAAATCAATGAGAGAAGACCTGAGTGGAAGGAAGTAGCACCTTTAAGTACAGAAGTCAAGTACTACTGGGCTCAGTGGACTCACTTTTTATGGACGAAGGAGTCCTTAAAAGAAGATGGGAGTCCGCCGACGGGAGAAAAACAATAGAGCAATTGGTGCTAACGTCAAGCAGAGAGAAAGAAGTTCTCGAAAAGCTGCATGGAGGTAATTCCGGAGGACACTGGGGCAACAATTAAACCCTGGAAAAAATAAGAAAAAATAAGGGAGAGGTTTTATTGGGTGCGTAATCGCGCAGATGTAGAGCAGTGGTGCCGGAAATGTGATACCTGTGCAGTAAGTAAAAGACCGAGGACCAGAACCCGAGGAGAGATTACCCAAACTACAACAGGATTAGGAATGACGTCATCTACCGCATTCAGAAAAGTTCACGTGCTAAGATGAAAGTGATACACCTGCAAAGATTGGCACCATGCTGTGGCAACCACACTAACACAATGGATGGTTCTTGTTCGGGTCGAACAAGCTTAAGTGGAGGGCAATGATGCAAATATGATAAAAAGATTTGTTTGTCGACTGAACATTTTCACTAGCTTGTATTGGAAAGACTGTACATAGAATAATTTTATTGCTATTGAATCATCCTCCCAAATTAATTTAAATTTGTTGTGGGAGGAGACAATCCAGAAATATTTTATTATTTTATTACTTTAAAGAAGATGCTAGAAGCCATGCTATGAGTATAAAAACAGCATGACAATCAATGTAAGGCAACTGTATTTGAATTGTTATTTGAGTGAGCTGTTTAATTGAAATTATAGTGATTTCAATTATAAAAAGTGAACAAGTGTTAAGTATAAAGTAGCAATAACCAATACAGATTTAGTTATTGGAAAGTCAAACCAATTACTGGGAGATCTACTGGAGGAGCAGAGAGTAGTCAAACGGGAAGGATTTTGCGGGTGTTCTTGTGTAAAAGCTGGTAATTGCAGCTAACTAAACTAGGCAGCTATTGTAAAGTCATATAATAAATATAGGAAATAATTCAAACGCAGATTACAGTCTCATTATTTATAAGCTTTTCTCAATAATCCAAAAGAAGCGACGCAGAGTCGTAGAAATATTTTGGCAAATTTGAACGACACCTTTGTGAATTTGTAATGCTAGAGTTTGAGAGGAAAAATTTATCTGCTCCAATTGATATATCTTTGGAAAGCTATTTGATGGTCTTGGTCCTTCGAGCCGGATTAAAATATCACCTATCTAATTCTTCTCAATATTAGTTTTATAGGTCGAAAGTTTTATTTTACTCGATTGTAACTCAACGGAAGTTGAATTCAAATTAGAAATTTGATGTGTTGCAGTTCAAACTACTTCAGCTTGATTTAGCTATGTAGCTACCATTGATTGAGCCTTACGAGCCGTTTTGGATATATTCCTCTAGAACATCTTACGATTATTGAAAAATTTCACAGCAAACATAAGGAACACAAATGTGTTATTCAAACATTTTTTTCAGTGGCTGTCACCATTACACAAGGTTGTGATTCTTATTACAAAAACTATCGAATAACAAAATCAACATGCAACCACATAGTTTTCATCTTAAATTCTTTTTTTTCTCTCTACATATTTACAAATCGTTTTCTTCCTACCTAAACGAAATTATAATTCAAATTATTCCAAGATATTATATGTTTGTTTGAACTTTTTGTTCCAGCTTAAAAGTTCTATTATCGGTTGCTTAAATAATCAAAAAAACTATGTGTTACCATTTCAACTTTTTCTTAACATACGTAAACAATATTTCTTAAAAATTCCTTCTACAGAGTTCATAAAACAAAAAAACTTTTATCTTTGTTGTTACAGTAAGAGTAAGGATATTTTAATATTAAAATAAAAGAATAAACTTGTGTCTTCTTTATTGAGATTTACGAATCCTTAAATGAAAATAAATTATATCATTAGGATTAGAATTCCTGTTAACATTCTATACCCCTAATGACAGTGTTAAGTTTGAAAATAAAATTTATTTTGGTGCTGTAATTTTATGAAACCTTATACATATTTCCAAAAAATTTCCATTATTTTTATTAGAAAACCAAAAGTTGTATTGGATATTAAGTTTAATAAATAAAATTATATTTGAACAATTGTTTGGAGTTAGTTAGTGCATCCCAATCAATTGTAATCAAAATAAATTTATTTTTATTCGTTGCCTTATATTATCTTTTAAAGGCACGAGTTCATCATCATCTAACAAATTTGAACAAACAAAATGCAAATGAACGAAACACTATAATATATTTCTACTGTTTAATCTAATCAAGAAGAGTTTTCGACGAAAACATATACTTAAAACTGAATAAAAAAAACTGAAATTAGGGTGAAAACGAGATATTCTAAATTGAAAAAAATTACGTACATGTTTCCCCTTTCTTCAATTCACTCAACCCACCCGCTTTTCGATTATCGTTATTGCGATCAATGCTACATCTAAAATTTTAACGTGAAGTATTAATTCTAATTTGTATTTGTAATAAACGTATTTTGCTTTTATGCATGAAGTTGAACTAGAAATTACACTGAGAAACTTGTTGTGGATTAATCTTGCTTAATTGATAAAACAAACATGAACGAATTTGTAATTTTGGTCATTATAATTAATAAGGATAAGTCGAATATTTATTTCATGCAGAAAGAAACATAAATCAACGTCATTTATGCTGAAATTGTTTTCAAATGGTCTTATACTTGACTCAAAAACTTGAAGCCAAAAGCAGGCTATGTGATATCTTCAGCAATAAAAAACTGAGCCCAACGAAAAAGACATCAGACAACCACTGCCTGAGAGGAACAATGGCACCAACAAAACGACCAGGAACGGGAGAAAATGGAGTCACAAAAGGATAGCAAGGAAAACAAAAGGCACGTTGAAGCAAATAAAATCATCGCTAAAAAATGAAAAATTTGGAGTGAAGACCAACCAAATTTGATGCACCAAAACGAGAAAATATTACTGGTTTTAAGGTCAAAGATTTAACCGATACTGAGAGTCACTTAGCCAAAACGTACAACGATGAACCTAAATTGGACATATGTGCGGTTAAAGGAGAGAAGAGCGACCATACTCAGGGAAGTAGAAGATGTCTAACCTTCCAGACTGGCAAAACCCAGAGCAGCCTGAGATCTGATTACAGTTGTAGCCCAAAACTAGCGATAATGAAGGATGATTTTTCAGAGCACTGGTTCGTGTCGATCAATACGGGGAGCTTTAAAATCTGTAGCTGATACTTTCTACCATGCGAAGAAATTGCCAAATTCAAGAAGGATATTAACGTTCTGAAAGTAACGATAAAGCATTACAGAAGGCGCTTATAATTACCTGTGACTTTAACAGCATCTAACCCGCTTAGAGGGAGTTTAGAACTGATAGAATGGAAGACATGGTCTGCTAATTTATGGCAGTTATTAACCTTACACTGTTTAACATAGACCACGAGCCAACATTTCGGTGGGGCAATACCAACTCCATCATCGACTTGATGAAAGCCATGCCAAACATAGCAAATAAGGTCATTTATTGGTAAGTACTAGATGTAGCAACACTGAGCGACCACAATGTACATAAAACTTCATGCCAACTTTGAAACGCAGAAATTAATGCAGGGAAAACAGAATTCAGGCTGAAACTCAAAGAAACTACATAGGATCAAATTGGTAAGCTATTTAAGAAAAATAAAAATCATCGCAAATATAGACTGGGTTCAAGAGGAGAGTAGCTCAGAGTCATCTGCGAGAACCACAAAAAAATATTGACTGTAGATTGAAACAATTCAAAACAAAGGCAGTCGCTCAGAAGACCTAACCAAACGTCTGTTTCTGGTGAACAACCAACCATGTAATGTAAGCAGAAGGAGCTGGTCTAGCTAGAGCAGAACAAAAATATTCCGGAGTGAAAAGCTTATTGCACCCTGGGGATTTGTAGGAGTAAAAAAACACGATTCAAGTGTAGTGTTAGACCATAATAGTTTTTATTTATTTTTTTACCCATTTTTCCGGTTCAGTCCAGAAATATTCTGGACTGAAAGGAACAGTTGGGTTGAAAAATATCAGGTCGTTAGAAAATCCCAGATCAAATGTCATTTTTTACTAAAGTCATAATTATTTAAAATTATATCAAATATTGCTTTTTTACAAAAGTTAAAAGAAGAGAAAAGATGCATTTACTTTAAACCGAAGAGTATTGTGAGAAGTTTTTTAGGGAAACCAGATTCGGTCACTAATGACTAATTTATAAATTTAAATTTAGTGATAGCTAAACTAGTTTTCTTGACTAATAGGGAATATCAGGTATGGTAGATAGTGTCGTTTTTTTTTTGGAAAAGTTGAAATTGTTGAACTGTAAATGCAGAGGTTTTTGAAAAGTTTGCTGAGTGTATCCTCGTTTTGCTTTTTTTCATTTCATGTTATTATATAAATTTATGATCAGTTTTAATTCTTTTACAACGCATTAATGTTTCATGTAAGCTTAGTTAAACGTAAAATACTTGTTCTTTTCCAAAAAAATTTGTATTTAATATGCATCTCTGACCAAAAATAAAAACAGTGTAGGTACTTAAAAAATTATTTTGCAGAAAACTGTATTGAACAGAAAACCGTATTTGTACCTTAACACAGGACGAAGTCTTGGTCTCTCAGAGCCTTGAAATTTCCACCTCTTCATATTTTTTTTAATTGTGATTCACTATATGTAAGAAAAATTAAACCAAAGGGAAAATTCACCATCTGTATACCAAACTTTGGGAAAAACCAGAGCTGGCAAATGTCAGCCAGCTATGTCATGCCACGTCATGTCATTGACATATGTCAGCTGGTATATGTCAATGTCAGCTATTGCTTTTGCTCGTTTACCACTCTTTGTCTTTGGACTCGTTTGCCAATCTTGGCATGTTAATCCTACCGGAGACATATTTTCATCAGGTTGGGTATCTGAGAGTCATTTCTTTTTTCTGACACTCGATTTCTGCGTAAATCAAATGCGTCAAAATTAGCGACGGAGTTTATGTAGTCTGGCAAGGTCATTAATTTTTCAGTACCCACGTTGACCGAAAAGCTTTGGAAAACTACCTAATTAAATCAAAAATAGTGCTACAATTCTCTAAATTGGTATATATTGTAGGGAGTATAATTTCTCTGGTTGAACCACAAGGATCGGCCTTGGGAGCATTACTGTTTATTACATATGTATATTAATTGTCTTGGACTATGTGTTTCGAATGAAGAAGTAAGAATGTTTGCAGATGACACGCTTGTATTCATGCATGTTAAAGATATAAATAAAGGAATTAGGCTTATGAATGAAGATTTGTCTAAAATAGCGGATTGGATGGCGATCAATAAAATGAAATTAAGTTTGGAGAAAACTAAGTCTATGAAAGTGTCTAAAAATAGAAAAGTTGAGTATGCGAAAAAATTTCGATTTTATATGTAAAAAAATAGGATAAAAAAATTAGATATATATCAAAACTATTGTTATGCCCGCCAAATTAGGTGTTGTTAAACATGCATGCAGAACGATTGAGGGTCAGTATAGGGTGTATTGACTGAAATTTAAGGCTTGACAGTTCAAACAACTAAACCGGTTGTGTTAACAGCAAAGATTAGATTCTCGTTAATTCATTCTATAATTTCCATCCCTGACCTACGCAAATATACATTTTGCATTGTCGTAATTTTACATTTAACAGATCACCATACAAATAACTTTTTGCCTCACCCTCGGCTATAATATTTATTTAGCATTAACATTTTTTCATTAGTAATCATCGGCACACCTGATTTTTTTTCTGTAAAACATCAAGGTTATAATAGTTTTTGTCATATATTTGAATTCTCTCTAAAACGTTTCGAATTTTATTTGTTTTCTTTTATTATCATTCTGCTTGAATAAAAACAAAGCAAAAAAATGACAATATGTGATTGATTGTAAATAAATTAAACAAAAACTGGTTACGTTTTCTAAATTGTAAATGTATTGATTACAAACAATATGAATAACGAGCATCTGTTTCATGTAAATCAACTTTCCTTCTTTCTTCTTTAAAGTAATTTGAAATATTATAAATAGAAAAATAATTTTTAATATTCTTGAGTTGTGATTAGAACCTAAAAATGCAAAGACGCAAATTAAAAATGTTTGTATCGAGTTGTAATATTGATTTCAATAAAAATCTTGTGCTCGGTTTTTTTTATAAGATAAATCTAAAATAGAAGAAAAATGTTTAACTGTGTTTTCCAAAATTTTAAATGTTGATGTTTTTAAATTATTGTTACGATATTTTATGGTGCTAAAATAAAAATATAATAACTGAAACAAAAAAATTAGATGTTTTAAACGATATGGCTATATGAATATTCATATTGGATTAATTTTTGACACAAGCTGTTCCTGAATTTTTTCGTTATAGAGTTTTAAAGCAGAGGCCGTGCACAAAATGGTCCAACGTTGCTGATTGGGTGAGTTGTTCCACAATTTATATTAAATTGCCCTTTTTACATTGTTGCTGGAATGGATACGACCAGAACACATATGGATTGATTTTTTTCTGTAATCACGACATGAAATGTGCATTATATTTTGAGAGTGTCACATTTCGGTTGCACCGAAATGTCTGAAGGTCTTAGAAGTTAGGTCCGCTATTGCTAATATTGCTACGTTGAATAGCTATGGTTGTAGCCTGAATATGATTATTTGCTGAAAGGAATATTTTTGACGTCCAACTGGAAATTGAGGCAATACAAGAATACAATCAACACACTTTTTAAATAAACACTTCTCTCATTGTTAGTTTTTACTTTTTGGTTTCATGTTAGTTATAGTAAATTATTTTGTTTGTTCTTTTAGTCCTGGTGACTAAAATTAAATTATTTTTCATTAGAGATTTTTTCCGTGTAAGAGTCCGCGTACGTTCCGTACATTGTTAATCATTCTTAAATTTAAATTTCCTTGTATAAATAGATATAGTATCTATTTTTTTCTAAAATAAAGCCCAATAGCTTTAATATCAAACAAATTGACAAGCGAAGCGAAGATTAGCCTTTGCTTCTCTGTAATAGCCCCACATTTCGATTACTGTTCTACACTACTCATAATGTGCAATGAAGACGAAATCCATAGGCTACAAAAATTGCAAAACAAAATAATGCTTGTAATTCTAAGGGTCCCAAAATGTACGAGTGCTTTGTGGATGATTGAGACACTAGGAAAGATGAGTGTGGCACAACGTATAGTTATGAAAGTAATTTTATGAATGCGGCAAATAAAATACGAAAAACTACCAGAATAATATAATATGTTCGATGGTACATATCAAGATGGTATGGAGACATAAGCAAAAACAAAGTTTTTTTCAGAAACGTGGAGCAAAAACAAGGGAATCCATTTATTTAACTCTCCCGTAGGTTGTAAATTAACAACATTTTATCTGCAACTATATATCTAGCACTTTCGAATTACTTCTATTATTCCATTAACCCTCTCAAAAACTGTTTAGTGTTCCTTTTCAATAATTACAACTTGTCTGAAAACACGATAATTAATCAATACGAAAATAAACATAATTCGACTTGTTCAATTAGTGCGGGAAGCTTTTCAGAAAACCTGCTCATTTACCATAAACGGCTCTTTTCAATAAATACGATTTAATCTGCAAATATTTTATATTTTTTTACTGCTTTTATTAGTCAGAACTCAGAAGTGCAGGATTCACTCAGAAAAACTCTCAGAAAACCCATTTATTTTTTAATTTTAATTCTTTTCAATAACTACATTTTTGGCATCACGACATGCAATCCACTAATACCCATCGTATGACAGAATTTATTGCTATTCTAGAATTTATTAGTTTCGAATAAACAGTTGATCAAGAAATTTATTTCTGACGCCCGTTCTCAGCTTTTGTTTTACTTCGGTCTGAAAGACCTAAGTATTACATTCATGAGCTCTATGTGAAATTCTTACCCCCACTTTTTTTTGGCATTTCTCGACGTTTTAGGACCTACTGATTCTAAAAAAGCCAAAAAATAATGTATGTCTGTCTTTAGGCCGGCCGGCCGACCGGCCGGCTGTCATTACCTACGCTGCACGGAAAACCGCAGGAGGGAATTTAAAAATTTTTTTTTCTAAAAATAGGTATACTCAAGGGACAGGTCCAAAAGGACGCTGTGTTCGATAACTGTACCGGAAGTGCGTCAAAAAAATCATTATGTGTGTCAAAAATAGCAAATTTTCATATTTTTGGCTTAAAAAACGTTCATTTTAAGTGATTACGTGTAGGAACATTAAATTTGGAAAAATCTTGATGGTAGAGAAACTAGATTATTGCACTATAAGTTTGTCCAAAAATTGTTGTCAAATGTGTCAAAAGAAAGATTTTTATTTATTTTTTACCTAATTTTTTGGAAAAAAAAAAATTAATTGTTTGTATGACATGAAATTTTATTATTATTGTAGAGAACTACGGCATTATAAGTTTGTCAAAAAAATAATGTCAAGTGTGTCAAAAATGATTTCATTTATTTTTTTAGTCAATTTTTTGGGAAAAAAATGTAGCTGTTTTTATGACGTAAATGTAATTGAAAATGAAATTGAACATGGACATTTTTGAATTTGTAATAGTTTTTGAAATATTTTTGGAATTCGGAAAAAGTTTGTAATATTGATTTTGTAATAATTTTTGCAATATTTTTAGAAGATCGGAAAAAGTTTTAATTTTTGATTTTGTAAGAATTTTTGGAATATTTTTCAAAATTTTGAAAAAATTTTAATTTTTGATTTTATTATAATTTTTGGAATTTTGTAATATAATTTGCAATATTTTTAGAATTTTGGAAAAAGTTTGAATTTTTAAGAGTTTTTGGATTATTATTGGAATATAGAAAAAGCTTAAATATTTGATTTCATTCTAATTTTTGGAATAACTTTGGAATTTTGAAAAAAGTTTCAATTTTTGATTTTGTTATAATTTTTGCAATATTTCAGCATTATTTATTTCATTATATTTGCATTATTTTAAAAGTTTCATTTTTTAATTTTGTAAGAACTTTTGGAATATTTTTAGAGTTTTGAAAAATTTTAAATTTTTGTTTTATTAAAATTTTTTGAATTTTGAAAAGAGCTTTAATTTTTGAATTTGCAATAATTTTTGCAATATTTTTATAATTTTGGAAAAGTTTAAATTTTTAAGAATTTTTGGAATATTATCGGAATTTAGAAAAAGTTTAAATATTTGATTTTAGAATAAATTTTTGGAATATTTTTGGAATTTAGAAAAAATTTGATTTTACTTAATTTAACAATATTTTTGGAATTTTGATTATAATTTTTCGGCAACGTATTGATGTTTCGTGTTAGTTTTGTAATAAATTTCTAAACAGAGATAAAAAAATACTTGTACTTTAACAAAGAGGTATGTTGGATACACATCGCTGCCCAAAGCTAAAAACCATGTCCTCACAAAAGTTTTTTGCCGAAAACTTTATCAAAATCTTTAACCCAGACCGAAGTCTTGATATCTCAGAGTTGTGAGATGTCAGCCCCTCCATATTTTCTCTATCCATTTCCAAACCAAAAATTATTTTTTATATATTTATCTTTTTTCTCGACAAAAAAATTACTAAAAAGACATCTTATATTTTGAAACAAAAAATTCTGTTTCAATAAACGGCAAAAACAAATAAAATATTGCAAAACTAAAATAGCTATTTATGTACCAAGGGCGTTATGTAAGTTATTGCGCCCGGAAAGCGACGTAATCTGGACCGAGGGCCTCTGGCCCGAGGGATGGATGTCGCTTAATGGGCGTAATACCCAATAACGCCAGTGGTTCATACAAGATTTTATGCTTCACTTAATAAGCTAAAAAACGAAGAAAGAATTTAGTTTGTTAGTCTATATTGATATGCAAAAAAATACAAATGTATCACAGTATTCCAAGAAAATAAATATTTTGAAGTTTAAAATAATTATTTGTTGTTTGTGCGTTGCTATGTAAACAAATTCTCCCAAATTTTGTAGCGTAGTTTGCCATGAGAAAAAACATTTTGAAGTTTCAAATAATTATTCATCAGAACTCTGAATTAGTCCTAAGCCATAATGAATTTGCAATTGCCAGAGTTTATTAAGCAAAATGCTCAAAAAGTAATGGAATCTTTATTGCCAATTAAATCCAAACAAAAATATGATAAAGATTATGGGTTTTTTTGTTCAAGGAAATCAAGAAATAAAGTATAGGCAGTGAATGAAAATGTGTTGTTAGCATACTTTCAAGAATTGGTAATTCTAATTTGTTTATACATTTTAATAAGTAAGTTTATTAATTCAATTTTTTATTTAGTCTGAAAAGCCCGAATTCACTGTGGACCAAATACCCCATTTTAAAATCTACCCGTACGAAAGTTTACGAAAAAATTGATATTTCAAAATATAACCAATTGCTTTCGTTTTTAAAAACAAAATCAAAAGGTTATACGCCAAAAAAATCTCAAATTTTAACCAGCAATCAGGTTATGGCTTTCATAAAAGATGCTCCAGATGACGTTTATATGTTTAATAAGGTAGTTTTGGTTATGGGAGTCTTTGGAGGCTTGAAAAGAGACCAAATGGTAAAATGACAGTTGATGATGTAACTGATAAAGGTTCCGTTTTGATTGTAAAAGTTTCAGAAACTAAAACAGGTATGTCAAAAGGATTTACAGTCATAGATGAAGAAGAAATGGGTGCTCTGAAAATAGTACTACAATATATGAATTTAAGTCCAAATAAAACAAATGGGTCACGTTTTTTTCTTACATATAGAAACAGAAAGTGAACAATGCAACCAGTTGGAAAAAATACGATAGGCAGTGTTCCAAACATTATTGCTAAGTTCTTAAAATTAGAAAAGCCTCACCAGCTTTCTGGTCATTGTTTGAGACGCACTACGTCTACTCTCTTAATTGGGGTGAGTGCGTCTTTCGAAACTCTTAAATTGTACGACAAATGGAAGAGTGACACTGTAGCACAAGGCTACATAGAAGTAAGATTCACTTCGAAAAATAGAATTTCCAACATGATTGCAAGTGCTGTAGGTTCATCTGAAGTTGAAGTTCTATTTCGAATTTTGAAATCATCACTAATGTTCAAGAACAACCATCAACATCATCAACCTACCCCATATCAAATAAAATGATAACTGTATCGGACAATCTTTCCATTAAATCCGTTGATTTTTCTAGCAAGTTTGAAAATTTCCATTTTTATTTCGAAAAGTAACATTCTGTATTAAAAATTTTGATTTAATTTGAATAAAAATTATTATTGAATAAACATATTTATGTCTCGTGTAAACGATTCTGACACTTCTCTCAGTCACTTAAATTTTATCGGTGTCTGAGATTAAGTTTCGGGGTGTAAGAGAGAAAAAATGTATGTCTCGTGTAAACAGGTTTGCAATAAGTGTCAGACACTTTCTCTCTGACATTTGCAATTTTGCTCTCTCGTGTACGAGTAGCATAACGAGTTGAACCAATTTTTTTCTGCATTGCCCTTTGACATTATCTTTTCTGTTTTGAAATTTATTAAAATAATAAGACTGTTTCACATTTTTAATCAAAGTTCTAACCTCTTTGGAAAAAGCATACCAATGGTTTTCAAGGGTGGTGTTGTTAGGTTGCCGACGAGACCATTTGCATTAGTTATTTTTTATCAATTTGCCGGCACAATTTATTATAAATCCATGGTCGAAGGGTCTTTGGTATATTACATTTTCTAAATTTAATGTCAATATATTCCTAGATTATCGAATGCAGCTCACTAGAGAACTTATCATACGCAATAGAAGATGTTTGTGGATAAATATAAAACCAGTCGTATTTATCTAATAGAAAGAACATTATTTCAAAATTATAATTGGTTAGTTTCCGCGGAACATTTTCTTCAGTACTACTTAAAAGATTGCCGTTTAGTGAAACCTAAACCAAATCATGATCTGGGATAATGAGATTCATAATTTCTGAAATAAATGTAACCAATCAGTCACCCTTCAAGAGGCATTCGAATGTTTGAATTTTGTTTATGTTTTATATTAAATTAAAGTGTATTGAACTGAGATGTGGTTCAACAAACGGCCCCGTCCTGGATTACGTTCCCATTTCTTGCAACCATCGTGAGTTTTCTTTTTTCGTTTGTTTTTTTTCTTCTGGCAGTTCTAAATAACGAAATGCTGGTACTTAAATCACACCCCACCAGCCCTCTGAGCTACAACCATGGAATGACTGCTTGTCGTCTTATTTTAAGTGCATGACTATTATTTTCACAAGACAGTACAATAATTTCAATATTGGTCCCATCACCCTGCAGATTTGCGGTTTGGTAATTACCAAAGACACAATATACTTCAGTGCCGGTTTAAACATGAAACTCAACTGTTAACCAAATATCAAGGATTAAGCAAAAAATCTAGGATAGTTCTCTTTTTACATGAGTTCATGTATAAAAACTGAAATGTGGTTCTACATACAGTATATTTGCTTTGAACCTTTGTAATCAGAACGAACTTCATGTAGGGTATAATCATCTGGTGGAGTTCTCTTTCTACTACCACAAACCTTAGATTGATAAAAAATATTCAAACAATGACCTACCTGCTTTAGTGTGGAGTGCTGTCAATAACGCTCACTTTGGCGATAAAGGTCATTCTGTAATTTTCTTGTGAAGTGATAGCCAAATATCTAAAATTGTAAACAGCTCTTCAATTCATTGTCACGTCACAGTGGATCGGTGTGTGCATTGATCACTCTTGCATCCTTTACGAGCAGAAATTTAGCCAAAAAAACGTTTATATTATACTCTGAAAAGTATTGCAGAACTGTCAAAGAATCCAAAAATAGCTCCAGAAACTATAGCATGCCGACCTATCCACACTTTTTTCTTTTAAAAACAATAAATTCTTTAATTATCAACATAAAAATAATTAATAATTTATTCACGTAAATATTAAATGACCTTGAAGTTGATTGTAGTTAAAATAAATTTTGACTGTAGCAAAAATTTAATTTAACTCAAGCAAATAATTTTTTTTTGTATAACTAGATTCAAGCAGATTAAATTTATAGAAAATTTAGTAAGTTATCTCATATTTGTTTTTTAAATCGTATTTCGGAAGACAAAACGTTTTTTTAAAAAAATATGTGTTGATGGTTCTTAAACATTTGGAGCTTTTGGAGCTCTTAAATATTTGTAAGCTGTTTGGTGACATTTAACCTTGTTTAATATTATTTCATGTAAGTCAATACTCCCAAACGCTTTAGTGCTAAATAAAAGTTTGGAAAGTAGTAAACATGACATGTACATGAAACATTGATAATAAAAAAATTAATTCTGTTTGGTTTAGTTTTAAAACAGAATCGGTTTAAGCAAGTCAAAAAATGTGGCAGATAGCATTACTGATAATAGTTGCTTTGTTATTTCTGTGGATGCAAATAAAATATAGTTATTGGAAGTTTAAAAATATACCATCTCCAGATCCAGAATTTTTTTTCGGAAACATACGTGACGTTTATTTGTTAAAAAAACATTATGGAACTGTGGCCAAGGAGTTGTGCAAGTAAAACTAGTTTCCATCAACATACATTCATAACAAATAGTAATTGTTTTGTTAATATATTTAAGCAAATTTTCCCAATATCCGTTTTTTGGATTTTATAAAGGATTTCAACCAATACTCATGATTAATGATCCAACAATAGTAAAAAATATAATGATCAAAGATCAACAACATTTTGGAATATCTGACTTTGGATTTAGTTCTAAGAACGATCCGTTATTTGCTGTAAATTTGTCTTTTGCAACAGGAGAAGAATGGAAACATGGTCGTGCGTTATTATCACCAATTTTTTCAACAACAAAATTGAAATCAATGTTTCCTTTGATGAAACTAACGATTCAAAAGTTGGAGGATCATTTGAAGGAATTTAATGAAACGTGTGATGTTGATGCGAAAAAGGTAAGTAATTATTCGTGGATTGATTGATTTCAGTTTATGTCCAATCTATTTTCAGCTTGCAACAAAATTTACAACATTCAACGTTATAAATTGTGCATTAAGTGTACAAAGTGATTGTTTTGAAAATGAGAATTCTGAATTTTTGGCAATAGGAAAAAAAATGTTTGGTGCATCAACGATCGACGCAATACTATTTATGATATTATGCTCTTTATCGTCCTTTCTTGAATGGAGTAACATATCGTAAAAAATTTTCAACCAATTAACTGTCTGGTGCTCAATTTTGTTTATGTATTATAGATTAGTTGATAAGGATATTGATAAATGGATTCGAAAATTAGTTCATGATAATCTAGAAAAACGAAAAATCGAACCAGTGGAACATGAAGATTTTGTTCAATCCCTTCTTAACTCCAGTGATAAATTTGTAATCGATGAAGAAAAAATTACTGGATATGTTATGTCGTTTTTTATCGAAGGACATGAAACTTCCAGTCTCATTTTAAGCTTTGTGTTGTATGAAATTGCACGAAATCAATCTTTTCAAGAAGAGTTATACCATGATATAATCGCAGTTCTCGACTCGAATAACAATGAATTATCATTTCAAGCACTTCAGGAAATGGAGTCTTTAGAAAATGTGATGTATGAAACTTTAAGATTAAGACCAGCTTTACCGGTGATACAAAAACTGTGTACAAAATCATATGAATTGCCATTGATGCAGGGTCAATCAAAACCATTTATCGTTCCAAAAGGGATGATTGTTGCCATTCCAATTCTTTATTTGCATAAGTAAGCAAAGATAAATGTTTTGTATATATATTCATTTAAACTTAATTAAATTTTTTTTTTCAGTAATGCTGACTATTATCCAAATCCTGACGTTTTTGATTCAACCCGATTTGTTGAAGATGAGCGAAAAATTCGAAATCGTGGTACATATTTAGGTTTTGGAGAAGGTCCAAGAATTTGTACGGGACTAAAATTTGCATTACTTCAAATGAAAGCTGCTGCTGCGGTTATAATAAAAAATTATACGATTGTGTTGTCACCGAACTGTAAGCCGTTTGAAGTTAATTCTAAAGCTTTTATGTACAACTCAAAGAATCCGTTATTGTTAAATTTTATTCCAAGAAAATGAACAAAATTTTTATATAAGTTAATATTTTAATAGAATAAATAATTTAATCCAACAGGCTTGCAATTCATTTATTAACTTAACACACATCAATATTGACTATTTATCATTTACATATTAATTAACCTTAATCCCGACAGTCCATATCAAAACGCTGTTAGTCAATTTTATTCAAAAAACTGTATAGTAAAAAATTCTAAAATACATTTTTAAGGGATACTGACTTCAAGTCCTTCCATATGATACCCTACTTGACTCGGTAAAAAAAGGATTTTTTTAAAGCAGCCCACATCGCAGCCCCGTAACACAAACGGAAACAACTTTATTTTTTTTTGTATCCGTCATCTTCAGAGAAGGGGTAAGTTTTATACGGACCTTAAATTTCAGGTCCATAGAATTTATAGTTATAAGATAATCAATTTTAAGACAAAAACACATCGAACACCAATAGTGTTCCAAAAGCACGTTGTTTTAATTTACATTAAATGACTCAACAAAACATTAACGAAACAAAATATCTAATGGCGCAGACAGATTTTTTGTTTTAGTTTATTTTTTAACAATAGAGATGACAAAGAAAGATCACAGTATTTCTTTTGACTTTATTTTTACTATAATTTCACCGAAGCTTATATTATATTTGTTTTTGTTTTATCTACAAACCTATTTACTTCCAAAAATAAATAGGAACAAAACTTTTGGTTTATCAAGTATGACTAATTTTGGTCAAAGTCATTATAAATTAAAAAAAAATATAAAAAACTTTTTACTGTGGACCTCAATATATGTCCCTCATATATTTGTCCTTCTCTATTTTTCAAATTTCGGTCCTCACATTCGGGATTTTCAAATGATTTATAATTCAACAGATATTTACCGGCAGACGACTCTTGTAACGCGAAGAAAATCTTTTTAAATTCAATTAATTAAAATTGAACTTAATTTCCACTCATCTGTGTTGTTTTGTTTAATAATTGGTTTCTTTGAGTTTCATTGATATTTTTTTTCATATTCATTTTTTTCTCTCCTTTATTAAAATTCAAAATAAATAATTGTAATTGAATTAACGTTAATTTTTTTTATGTTAAAACGTAAATTTTATTTATGAAACAGCTGATCTCTTTTGTTACATTTTATATGTGAATTATTGTTTATGTAAATAAATTACTGTAGTTAAGATTTAGAATTAAAACGTAGGCTTAGTATCTTAAATTAAACATAAATAACTACATATAATGCTTATGTCCTTCAAAAGAAGAGATCCGCGGATTCATAAAAAAATATAATGATGTCTGGTTGGCTACAATTATGGCAAATAGATGGTGCAAATAGTAGATGGTGTACCGATAGATGGTGCAAAAGTAGACTTATTGAATATGTTACTGCAGCCTAATTCAATGTTGAAACTAAAACTTAACTTAAACTAAAATTTCGATTGATAGATGAAATAATATGTTTATTTATGCACCTTTGGAATTTGGAATTGTAGAAATTGTATAATTTCGGAACATTTTTACTTTATGGAAAAGAAAACAACATCTACTTTAAAAATTGGAGACAATCAAGTCGTCAAACATTTAATAAAGGACAACCAACATAATTAGTTGTTGTAAACAAAGTTGGAGAAAATAAATAGTAGGGGAAAATTCTAAAGCTGGGTCGAATAAATTAATGGATCTGTCTATTCGAGTTTGGCTTTCAACAGCAACACTAGCATCTTAGTCTTGGCTTCAGTTGTTAATTAATTAATTATTAAATGTAAAAATTTTATGGGAATGTTTTGCCAGTTAACACCAATAATTTATTGATGCTCAAGAAATAGTCGAGGAAAATTTGGGAGACATTTTGAAGGACATCACTTACCGGATCATCAAAAATAATATGAGTATTTTTTTATGTTATATTAGTTCGCTTAATAATTTAAATTTATTTTTCTAACTTGGTCATTAAATTATAAAGATTTATGTTTTGAGTTTTGCAAAAAAAAATGATGATGTTTAATAAATATAAAAATTAATTGTGCATTTTAGTTTTGTTTTGTAATCTATACAAAAAGTGTTTTTGTGTTTTGTGCTGTTGTTTGTGATTTTTTTTAAAGGAATGAAAAGAGACTGCTTCGTGAAAGTTTTCTGATAAAGGCCCGTCCCACCCACAAATTTAGCGCTGCGTTAAAAGGTACGTTATACTCTACTATAAATTATAGTTCCTTAATATATGAGAAAATATATTGAGGTTCACAGCTGTATGATTTTGACAAACGTTAAAATGTTTAATCTTGTTTACATTTTGTGGTTTCTTTTGGTGAGTTTCTTTTTTTTTATAATTTTAAGAATTTTACATATTAATTGCTTCGGTTTACCGGAGTAATTAATACCGCTACTTATTTAGTATTTCTTGACGTTTTAGGACCTACTGATTCTAAAAAAGCAAAAAAAAATAGATGTGTCTGTCGACTGGCCGTCAGGCCGTCCGTCCGACCGTCCGACAATCGACGAAATCTAGAAAACCGCTGGACGGATTTCAAAATTTTTTTTTCTATAAATAGGTTAACTCAATGGAGCCGAAAGGACGATGTGTTCGATAACTGTAACAGAAGTGTGTCACAAATCGTCAGGTGTGTCAAAACAAGGAAATTTGCATATTTTTTGCTTAAAAAACGTTCATTTTAAGTGATTACGAATAGAATTGAATTTGAAAAAATATTGATGGTCGGGATTGGTATTTGATACCAAAAACCAGATTATTGCATTATAAGTTTGTCAAAAAAATGTTGTCAAGTGTGTCAAAAGAATGATTTTGATTTATTTGCTTAGAAAATTATAAAATTAGTTATTTGTATGAAATGAAAATGATATAATTATTGTTGAGAATTTTATTTCATTATAAGTTTGTCAAAAAAATATAGTCAAGTATGTCAAAAAAATGATTTCATTTATTTTTTTAACCAATTTTTGGAAAAAAAAATTTAGCTGTTGTTGCTCTATAAAATGTATGAACTATTTCATATTAATAACCAACTTCTCTACAACTACTGAAAATAATTTTGCCTTCCATAAATTTGAATAACCGTATTATTTCTACATATAATGCTATGACTAAGCTTTACAAATAAAAATCTGCAGGATATATATAGACAGAAACATGTTTAATTAATTGATACTAATTGAGCAAATGTTAAAATATTATTGACTGACTTGTAGAACGAATAAATGTTTTTATTTTTGTTTCAATTTAAAGGCCAGAACCGAAATAAATTCGGAAATTATTAGAAAATTTCTTTATATCTGAATATTCTTGTTTTAGATTAAAATTCGAAATAGACCGTCATTACAACCTTTATTTTTTTATTTTATTTGTCTCAATATAATATTCTGAATATTAAAATATTCTCTATATGGAAAAATATAAAATTTGAATGTGTCTTCCAACTTTTAGTAACTTGAGGGATATATCATTATTTTAATTAATAAAATAAAAGCAAATAAACCTCACACTTAAAAATTAGCACTTTCGAAACGGATTTCAGATATTCTGCTGATTCAAATGTCAAACCAGCCATCCATGATCGTAAGAATCGTATATAAACTAAAATTTGAATATTTTTGAATCCCTTCAAGTTTATAGTTTTCACCAAGGAAACTAATGTATATTAATATTATATATTTATGATGACAATTCCCTAGAACATTTCATAAAAAAAATCGATCACTGTCAGTTTAGTATTCATTTGACTAGAAACTGTTTCATTTCATTACCATCGCACATGATAAAAGGTTTAATCAATATTCAAATACGATTTTTGCGTTGTTGAATTCAAATTTACAATCCAAAGGAAAAGATAGGGATTTGACGTTTTTCTTCATGTCCAAAATTTAAAATTCAACCTTTTTCTGTTTGTTTTTTAGATTCAAATGTCTGAAATCTCTATCTCTTGTTTTCTTGATGTTTCTTTTTTGTTGTTGTTGGTTATTTACATAATATCTACATATAGATGAATTGAGAGAGGTTTTTTAGTTTTATGATTTCAGTTGAATTCCTTTAAGTTGTAAAACCAAAAGATTTGCATATGTATAAACAAAACTACGAATAAAAACTAAACTAACCATAAAACTGTGTTCTCAGATCAGAGATGAAAATAGAGTATGAAACCAGCAGACTGTTTTATGTATTTTTAGTTTGGTTTTGCGGGCTTTTAGAATAAAATTTTTTATGTAGGTTTGTGTGTGTTTTTTTTTTTTGGTTTTAATAGAAAATTTTAGATTTGATTATTTTCAGTTGCCAGATGGTTGAACGAATATATAAGACAGGTTTTCTAAATGTGTTGAAATTTTAAAATATAAATTTTGGAAACTATGCAATTACATTTGCAGTTTTCAAGAGATGGATATCTAGTTCATTACTAATTGCTGCTATAAAAAAGCTTTAATTTCATAAATATTGTATATTGCATGTTTGTTGTTTTTAATTGAACAGTGAAATTTTGATTGTCGATTCTAACCCATTGATTGCAAGTAGATTACTCCGTGTCTAGCTCAGTGATTGCAATTGTATCTAGCCTACATAGTAATAATTATTCCTTGATTCTGACATTGTATTTTATCTTCTTTCTGTTTTATGTTATATGATTTAGTTATTCTTGTACATATCTAAATAAAAATATTGTCCGCAGTATCAAATAACAATTTTCAATTTTTCAACGAAGAAAATTAAAAGTTGTTTACCATGCGGTGAACAATTTGATTGCAGAATGTAATGTTTTTTATGTTGAACTAACTGGTCACAGTTTTATATCATTGTTCAGAGCATTTAAAAGCTGTAAAATTTTGATACAAATTTTCATCATTTTTTTTTAATTTAAAGTTGAATAACAATTCAAACAATTATTATTAATATTCATTTGGAAAATAAAGGAATAATCATATGAGTTATGTGATGCTTTTTCCTATTGAATTTTTTGCTTTTTAAATTTTTTTCAACTTCTAAATATTTTCGAGTTACAGGCATGCTGAGAAATTAAATTAGGTGTATCTTAACGACAATACTTAGCTTTCTAACATTTGAATTTTATCTATCAAATCAAAAATTTAAATCGATTAAACTTTTGTGCGGTTTGAGTAAATGAAAAGGATTAAAACTTGCCAATTTAAGTCCCTTATCTTCACAAACTTTTAATTAATAATTATTTTAAATAAAAATGATATATGAATTAAAGGTTGATTCAAGTTTGTTTGTATAGAATAAAATTAAATTTAAAAATAAATTATCGTTTTAATATAGAATGACTTTATTTTGGTGTCAAAAAGGCGTACGCGGGGTGTCACACCCATAGATCAACAACTTTAAATTTTAAAAATCTTCCTGTGAAAGCTAAGTAAATTCATTGGTATTAATGCGCATTGTTTCCGTTTTCAAATCACTATAGGCTGAGTGCCACAATTTTTTATTAGTTTGTTCATCTTGATTGCCATCCATGTTTAATCTTACATAAGCTATGCTTCTTTGTATAGAGTTTGTGCGATTTCCGTCTCGTAGTTTTGAGCTTTAAATCGATATAATCAATGTTATCAAGTATCAAGTTATAAGGAATAAGTCTTCACTTAATTTTAGAAACATGTATTACATACCATTGCAAACCAACAACATATTTGGTGAAGATGATAAAATTTGTAACATCATGATGTGTCAAATTCCAATACATATAATTTTGATATACAAATGTAATTGTTTCAGGTTATACTTTCATTTTTAATTTCATGTTCAACAAAAAAAAAACATTGATCAAAGCAAACTACCGTTTAAAACGATATTTATATAAAAACCAAATTAAATAATTATCAACATTTAGGCAAAATCCTTTAAGATAATTATAAGGGCCCTGAGATGCAGTTTTTGAAAACAGAAAATTTGCCAGCTACCTTTGGGCTAGTGTACAGAACAATTTCCTAAATTTTCATGATGATCGGATGAATGTTGTATTAATGCATAAAGGACAAACAGACTTACTTTCAATTTTATATATATTTAGTATTTATTTAGCATGATAACTCGAATGCAAATTGCAAAAGACAGTAGCAATTCAACTTATTATAACTGTATCTTCAGATACAGATATGATCCGGGAAGTATTGTACAAAAAAATACTAACCACAACATGGCCTTTACCTGAAAAGAAATCTCAAATTCACAAGTTCTCTAACCGAACATTTTGATTATGATATGATTTCAAAAATGTAAAGAATTTAAATGAAAGTAAAATATTAACATTAAAAAAAACTTTGCTGGTAATTGTTGGCTTGACACCGTCCAATCACTTATTTAGCGAAATGTCTAATCTGCATCAATATCCCAACTCCAAGAACCAATTTTCTCACCGCCTCTATGTAGCTTTAGCTTTCCAAAAAACTTGGTTTTATCATATAGCCCTTCTTCAATTGCCTTGCCGTTGATATAATTACTTTGACCTTACTATCATAAAAGTAGGTCGTTGATAATGCTTCCTCTAGTACAGTAGTCTTTTCCCAAATCTCACGTATCTCAATATATATGTATTTCATTTCTCAACTTAAATTGAGGCCTTGTAATCAAGCCGTAATAATCAGTGAGGAATAACGACCACTATGGCGTATGTGATGCACAATTCAGAAAAAAGGATTTCATTTCAATATATTTTTAAGTTTGTTTATTTATTTTTTGCATAGTCACCAAACATTTTCTTTAATTCTCTTATTAGTAATATAATTTTCTTGTTGTAAGAAAACAACTGTTTAGGTTATTCACTCAACCGTAAAAAGTACTAACATTTTCTAAATTTTGCTGTTTAATCGCGTCAGTTACCTTGAGCGAAACATTTACGAATCTATAGTTTTTTTTTGTGATTTTAATGCTCGTGAGCAATAACAAACTTTAAAAAAAAGTAGCTTAACCGACACGGTATTATCGAATTAAAGTTTCATTTTTATATTAACTAGTATTTTCACAAATCATTGTCTTGCACTGTTCACGAAACTACGTTAAAATTTTAATGCCCGAGAGGCATAGCAAACTGAAAACAGTTAATCTTATTCGATTCAGATTTCGGATCGAAAATCTAAATGAAAATTAATTTAATTAGAATCTCTAACTATCAATTTTACAATTTAAAAAAAAAAAGGAGTTTAAATCCCGAATTAACAAGTGATCTCTTGTAAATTTCCACGCATACCGAACTTTTAATAAACTTGTCGGCAATATAAAAGTTTTTCTCAAAAAGATCAAAGAAACGAACTGATCTTTATAACTTAATTTTATCGATTCTAAATCATCAAAACCAACTGACCTGAAAATTAAGCAATGTCCTACCATAAATATTATTCCTATTTTATAACTAAAAAAAGACAAAAGTTGATTCATTGTCATTATGTCTCTTTTATTCGTTTATCGTCGAAACGTACAACAGGTTTGTTGTTGAAGCATTAAAGCATTTTTTTTTAACAAAAATAACATTTGCAAAAGGAATGATTTACTATCTCTGTTTCATCCATTTCTTCATTTAAGTATATAAAAAAAACTTTACAAAGGAAAGTCATGTATATGATTACCTTCAAAATGATATATTTTTTTGTTTATAAAATGCTAAGTGCGTCATCATTTCCTTATATCTCCATTTTCGCCAGATAAAAAAACGGAAATAGCAACGTATATTATGTACATTAAAATGTAAACAAACCATAAACACAATAAAATCAGTAAACAATGAGTTTAGGAAAATACACGCTGGACGATAAAAGATTCATCACATTTGCAACTGATCATTTAGATACATGTTCAACAAAACCTATGTGCGAAGGCGAAGCAGATAATATTATAGTTGGAGCATGAGGAACATAGGGCGAGTTATCAGGTTGCCGGCCTTTGCTGGTAACGCAGTCGGTCCAACTGTCTGCTTCGTCAAGTCCCGACTTCATGACAACCCACCTCAATTCCACAAATGCCACCTGGCAGAATTCGTGAGCACAACAAACTTTTAAAAACTGCATTATATACAAATTTTTAAAATTCGCAAAAAAAATTTTTATGATTTTTATGAATTCATGAATAAAAAAAATTATTTTAATGGCATTTAATAAAAATTAAAAAAAATGATAAAAAAATGTACCAGTCCAGGAATTGAATTCAAGGCCTAAAGAACCTCAGTCGACCGCGATGCCCATATTGCAATTTGAAACGTTAAGAACGGATAGAGGCATTTTATATTTATAAATATTTTGATGATATGTAAAAATGATAACTCGACTATATAAATTTTTCCCCATACAAAATTGCACAACGCGCCTAAAGAAGTTTTTACTTAAAAAATCAATCGAGCAAGCGAGAAGCCCAAGTAGCAAAAACGTACAAGGTAAGACCTAACTAGTAACTGTTTCTACATGATCCTATTTTCAATGTATACAATAGATTTATATCTACAATAAATATTTAATAAACTTTAATATTGGATTGATCCAATAAAAACAAAATTTAAGAAAAAAGAAAGAAAACAACTTACTCCATTGCAATGTATTAATCGAACATTAATGGAAACATTAAATGCAACTCACCCAGCAGAGAGGACTGGAAGACCCAGCCAGGGCTAACATTCACTGTCACTGCCGAACGATAATCGACCAACGCGAACAGCTTTTGCTTCTTTTAAAATTACAGATAAAAAAACTTATTGGAAAACACGATAGTCTTTCATTTATCACGGCGTGCTTTAAGGTGGGAATATGGATGTTAGTAAAATAAACAAAAATGTGTCCCATTATGGATGGACTGTGTGCTATCATAGTTAATGGAAAAAAAACTGATAGCTAAATTTTATAATCCGTTTATATTATGAACAGAATTTGTTGTTGATTATGGTGTTTAAATTTTTTTTTATTCAAACGATAAAAGTTCCTTGTTTTGTTGTTGTTATTATTTTTTGATAAACGTTAAAAGAAATTATATAAATATTATGAAACAAACAAATCCACTATCGTCATCCATAATGACAAATCACTTATTTCGACAAAATGATGGAAACCAATTTGAAGTTTATAACTTTATTAGCTTATTGGATTTGTGAATTTTTTTTTTAAAATAAATTTGATTATTTCAAAGACAACTTTTTCGGTTTTGAAAATCTATTTTGTGTACAATGTTGATATTGGCATAAACAAAATGGTTTATTAGGTCTATTTATGGAAATTGACGAGCGTTAGTGTATCAATCATTTGTTTTGTATCAATCATGCTTTAGAATATTTTGGAATATTCGGGGTTGAAAAAAATAGAAGGGCAACATCTTGCCATTTTAATGCATTAATTAATTCTAGAAAATATTAAAATTACAATAATTCCCCTAGATATAGTTTTTCTGTAATTATGCAATACAAATATAAAATAAATTATTCAGTTTTTGCTAATTTTGAACTAAGTGATTAAAAATTTCTGAACATTTTCTATTATATTGTTAGAGATTTTGTTTGAGTTTGTAGATTATTTATTTAAATTAATTAGCATAATTTTTGGATAGCGATAAAATTTCAAATTATTTCAAGACAGTTCAGCACCAATTTCACTATTTCAAAAGAAGTCAGTCTTTTGTATAAATATTATTATTGTTGGAACACCGTTCTACAGATTTTCAATCAAAGCTTTGCTAATTCAACGAAAATTATCCAAATAGCAACCTAGATCTAAACTTTGATTTTCTTAGTCTCATATCTTCAAATTTTATTAAGGTTAATATAATTGGAGACCTTTTTAGACAATTCAGATTCAGAATATTTGAGTATTTGAGTAGAAACTCAAAAAATTGAATCGTAATTTACCATTTGAAACTGCCACATCTTTCATTGTAAAAAGAGTTGTGCGGGAATTAAAAAACATATAAACCTCAGCACACAAAAGATTTAGTAATAGAGCTCAACTCAAAAATATAACAAAAATAATATAAGCGAAAACGGTCAAATGTAACCGTGTAGCCGTGTAAGCCATGTAAGCACCATGAAGGACCTACAATCTATTATTTAATACATTAAAAAAAATATTACGACGCTGATGCATAGGCTGACTTCACCACAGCTCTGGAAACATAGTGTTCTGGATATATAATGAGCTAATATCCATAAAATACTTTAATCAAAAGCTAACCAATATTATGAACTTCGTAGTTCTAATAATAAAAATATTAAAGCAGGCAGTAGTATCCCAACAAACATAAATTCTGTTGTACGAGAAAAAGTAAAAAAAATTTATCGGAAGTGACAAAGCGGAAGTTAGGATGCAGAACTGTTGTAAACCGTACTAAATGTGTATGTACCAAATTTCATCCAACTCGATTATCAGGTACAGAAGTTATTGAGCTTCCAAAATAATAGGTGCTTGGAGGACCCCCTACCACTTTGTTCACTATCGCTAAAAAAACTAATCAGTTCCTTGCCATACATATTTGCATCTTTTTGCAAAGTGTAATCAAAATTACTTAACGAACGAATGTTGTATGCTTCCAACAAACATTGAAACAATAAACAGGTGTTCGGGAGGACCCCACCACTTATCCCAATATTGTCCAAAAACTAGTCAATTCTTTGTCAACAAAGTCTTTATCTTTTTTCAAAGTGCCATTAAAATTGATTAATGAATGAAATCTGTATGCTCCCAACAAACTTTAAAAACAAAGTGTGAAAAGTCAGCAGTTGTATGGTAGACCCCCACCACTTTGATCAATGTGTCCTAAAAGATGATAATTATCTTTTTACACTAATTGGAACCCTATTCCATAAGTTTCATCATAATCACTTCATTATTGTGGGCTGTAGTGTGCATAAAGACACTGAAAAAACTTCAAAAAAGTACAAAAAAAAATTTTTTACCGGAAGTGAAAAACCGGAAGTTGGGATGCAGAACTATTTTTAACCGTACTACATACTCAGGTACCAAGTTTCATCCAATTCGCTTATCAGGTACAGAAGCTATAGATCTTTCAAAAAAACAGGTGCTCCAGGGACCCCCCACCACTTTGTTCACTATCGCTCAAAAACTGATCAGTTCTTTGCCATATATGTTTGCATCTTTTTCCAAAGTGTCATCAAAATTCGTTCACGAACGAATGCTGTGTGTTCCCAACAAACAATGAAAAAAGTGTGACACATTAAACAGGTGTTCGGGAGGACCCCCACCACTTATTCCAATATTATCCAAAAACTAATCAGTTCTTTGTTACTTAAGACTCCATCTTTTTCCAAAGTTTCATTAAAATAAATTAATGAATGAAGTCTGTATGCTCCCAACAAACTTTAAAAACAAAGTGTGAAAAGTCAGCATTTGTATGGTAGACCCCCCACCACTTTGATCAATGTGTCCCAAAACATGATAATTATATTTTCACACTAATTGGAACTCTATTCCATAAGTTTCATCATAATCACTTCATTATTGTGGGCTGTAGTGTGCATAAAGACACTGAAAAAACTTCAAAAAAGTACAAACAAATTTTTTTTACCGGAAGTGAAAAACCGGAAGTTGGGATGCAGAACTATTGTGAACCGTACTACATACTCATGTACCAAGTTTCATCCAATTCGCTTATCAGGTACAGAAGTTATAGAGCTTTCAAAAAAACAGGTGCTCCAAGGACCCCCCACCACTTTGTTCACTATCGCTCAAAAACTAATCAGTTCTTTGTCATACATGTTTACGTCTTTTTCCAAAGTGTCATCAAAATTCATTCACGAATGAATGTTTTATGCTCCCAACAAACTTAAAAACTTTGTGGAAAAAACCACCTGTTGTATGGTGGACCCCCTAACCCTTTATCCAATGTGCTCCAAAAGCTGATAAAATCTTTATCATATTATTTAAAAGCTTTTCGCAACTTTTATGAAAACGATCGGTAATTGTAGGGTACAGTAGGGATAAACACCTGAAAAAAAAACTTTTTAACCGGAAGTGACAAACCGAAAGTTGGTATGCAGAAATATTGGAAACAGTACTAAAACCTTATATACTAAGTTTCAATAAGATCATAACCCGGGATCAGAAGTTATTCAAGATTTAAACTTAGAGGTGTTCGGGAGACCCCCCGCCATTTTGTCCAAATTTGAAATGAATCCAGATCTTCCATTTTCAAGTGAACCTGTATCATTTGCCAAAGTTTCATCAAGATCCTATGCAGAAAACTCACCCACCCACCAACCCACCCACCCACCCACCCACCCACCCACACACAGACGTACACCAAAATTTTTTTTGGCTATTTAGATAGAGGATGGTCCAAAACAAAAGATAAAATAAAATTTGGGGTATGTAAGATTTTTTTTTTCACGATAGATTGCATTACTTCACACAATTTAAAATTGTGGTGAAGTAAAAATATTAAGAATTAGTTGGTCATGTTTAGGTCTGAAACGTAGGACTTTTCACTAATAGAATAGATACCTACGGTACCTATATATCCAAGTGAATTTTACTAATGTTAAATATAAACGAATGTACGGACTCTTACACAAGAAAGATCTCTAATTTACAATGATAATTTATTTATGAAATTTCGTTATGACTTTTAGAACAAACAAAAATAATTTATTAATAGTCCAGTCATTTTAGCATAAAAAAGGGGTTAACCTCGGAATGAGAGATAATAAGCTGAATTTGTGTATATACCTTCATTTTGGCGTTCTAAAAGTTGTCTCAAAAGTCTCATAAAATCTCGTGTCTGCGTCTGCAACAATTATATTAATGCCATAAACGCTGTTTAACATAACGATATTAAAGTGGACGGAGTTTCAGCAAATACAAGGCAATAAAAATGTGCCACTTCGCAATAAGAAAATATTCGTCTAGTGGTTTAATTATGATACCACGTACTGATCTCTACATGAATATAGACTTCAGCCACCATGCTGACGCCCGCAACAATTTCCAACTCCAAATATCAATCAAAAAAATGTGACATGTTATGGAATGAACTCACCCCCAAATCATCGTCGTTTGACTATTCGGTGCACGCCTCTGCTTTAAAACACTACAACGATAAAACTCCGGACCACCTTGTGCAAACAATTCATCCAATAGTCATATTCACATAGGTTGGGCCCTTTTAACTTTTTGGCATCTTGCCTTTCTCGAACCACCGCCATATAGTTTAAAACATCTAATTTTTTTGTTTCACTCATATTATGTTTATTTTAACACAATAAAATATTGTAACAATAATTTAACACCATAAACATTTAAAATTTTGGAAAACACAGTCTAAATTTTAAGTTAAACAGTTTTTTTATTACGATTAAAATATAATTTTTTCTTTTACTTTGGTTTTAATTTTATATTATAATAAAAACCCGACCGCATCATGAACTTATTCAAGTTCTGAATCACAACTCAAAAATTTAAAAAACCTTTTCTATTTATAATTTTTAATTACTTTAAACAGCAGAGGAGGAAGAGTTGGTTGCATATATCTTAACTCGTCATGCATATGATTGCATACAATACAATTATATTTTATAACGAAACCAGTTAACAACAGATTGTTTCATTTTTTTTCAAAAAACATTAAAACATTCTTCTTGCCCTTCCATCAATCTATCAAACATAAACAAAAGTAGGAATCACCAATTTATTGAATTAAATATGTTCATTTCTATTTATAATATTTCGTTTCATTATAATAAAATGAAAGAAGAGAAATTTAAACTTAGCAATTCTTTTGTTTCATTTTTTTCCTTATTTAAACGTTGCAAATAGAGTGCAAGTATGTATAACAATAATCATTATAACCTTGATGTTTTACAGGGAGTCCGTTGAGAAGGCATACTGATTGATTGTTAATAAAAAATGTAAATGAAAAATGTAATGATGTCGCATCATATATGAAAAATGGAAAAGTATGTTGATCAGGATATGTTTAACAACACGTAATTTGGCGAGCATAACACATTTTAGTTAAAAGAAATCACGATGAAATGAAATGAATTGCGATAAGGCTTAATTAAAAAAAATGACCACCATTACAAATATATACATAGAAGGACTACTAATTGAGAGATGAAATTACTATAGTTAACGATGAAAAACTATGCAAAAGCAATTAGTAAACATTTTGTAAAAAAAAATTAATTTAAAAAAAAATAACAAGGAAAATAAATTAAAAAAAGACTATAAGAAAACTATTACAAAATAAATTAACAGGGATCTATACCAAAGCTACCAATTCAAAATAAGTTAAAAGAGATTTCGCACTAAATGGAAGACTAATTAAATGTCATAATCTAATGTCTTTAGAATGTTAAGTCCCCATAGCTTTACCATCTAAATTCGTACAATTGAATATGTTTAATATGGAAGTCTGACAACAATTTTTTGAAAGCATTCCTGCGGAATTGTTTACCATTGCCATTGTGTAGACACTCTGGAACACCGTATGCTAGAAAAACTTCATTCCTCCTTCAGAATGCCTCAAGAAGAAAAGTGAAGTTGCTTTTCTGAGGGGTTTGTTTAATATGAATTTAGACCAATGATCAAGGACAATCAGGAGATCAGTAATCCCAGATATTGTCTGGGATACGTACCCGAAAAATTAATAAAGATATGTACACTGCCATGGTCGATCAGAGACAAACCGAGATTGCGTTGGTGAAAGCAATGTCTGGTTTGTTACCTTTATAGGTGACGAAGGTCCGCCCAAATCTTCTTTACCTCTACATGAGCAGATATACAGTTAATGTGTTTGGTATCCAGAGTTTCAACACCGTCAAATCGCTAGCACAAAAAAAAGAGACAACCCAATATATACGAAAAAGAAAGTTAAACCGCGAAAAAACGTAAAACGCGACCAACGAAAAAATTTCTGTGCTATCAGCTCGCAATCCACTGTTTTACACAATTTATCAAACTTAAAAATTTTTAATTAATTTATGTATATTGAAAATAAATGTTTGACTATTTATTCATATGCAAAAAGAATTATTGATTTACTTATATTTAGCATAAGAATATTTATTTGTTTGTTCTAAAAAAAAATTTATTTATTTAAATAGAAAATATTTATTTATTTATTTAGAAAATATTTATTTATTTATTGGCAAAAATCCAATATTTGTTATTTATTTATTTATAGTTAGATTTTTCCTGGGCATAGCCCATTACGATTACAGAATATTAAAAATTTAAAGGAATTGTAGGAGAAGGGACGAAGAGGAAGATCGAACTCGCGATCTCTCCCCAGCAACGATATGTGAGGCTCAGAGTAGAGTTAGGTTTAAAAATCCTAAAATCGACACCCGAGAAACCTCCCGAATGATGGAAAAAACAGCATCTGTTTTAGATGCAGCCTAAATATCTGTTATCAACAAAATCAGATGCTGTGTTCTTTCATCCCTAATACTAAGACAAATATGAAAATTAAAACTAAAATCGTTGCTGAGAGTAAACCAGTATAGAGTTCCAGCCTCCAGATCCGGCTTCAACACAAAACCACTTATAAATTTGAAAAAATCATTTGTTGCATACGTGGAACACTTGTGCTTGTTGGGTTTGAACACCCACTATTTGTTCACTGCCCTTTTTATTTAGCTCGGCTATTACAGTCGTTAGAGCATGCGACTCTTTATATCTAGGTTTGGGTTCGAGCCTGACTTTTAATTCATTAATATAACTCTTAGAATGCATGTAGTCCACAGGACTCCTCCTTTCGTCCTGTTCTGTGATGATTAAAACACCAACCTTTATTTTTTGATAATTTTCCCACTTTTTAACCACATTACGTAGATGCAATTGCGCATTCACAGAAAAAGCTTTTCACTTTTCCTTCATAATTGTGATTTAAATATTGAAATCAATTAACAGAAACTGGATTATGGAAGTCCAAGCAGCGAGTTGGATTTAAGGGTTATGTATTTTATAATCGCCAGTTATTGCGACCAGGCACATTCAATTCAACTGTATTATCTCTATAAAAGCCTGTAGTCTTGTCACGATAAATTAACTCAACGGGAAACCATCGTTAAAAATTAGGCATTTCACCATTAAGATAATTTTCGAAAAGAAACATAGGAAGTTCTCCCCGAAATATTCCTGTACAAGTAACAAAGTCTTGATATAATTTAGATTATTAAAATAAAACAATACATTTATTCAAATCAAATCAAAAATAACAAAACCGCTGAGTTAAAAATTTTCCAATTTTATTCACGGTAAAAATGCTAACTCAATATTCCTTACAGTTGAATAACCTTAATTTTGAATCATTACTTCCATGAAATTTATTTCTTTTTAGGCCATTTCAAAATCAATTTGACTAAATCAATATACCAAAAAACAAAAAAAAATCCCAAACAAATATTTGAAATCAATCAAAACCATAATTGAAAAAAAAAAATCGTCGTTCAAACCAACTTAATATTAAATTTTCTTTTTCCCCAACAAAAGCGAAAGCTTGTGTTAAGTTATTAATTTGTACCAAACAGATATTAACAAAAGATTTTTCCTGAATAATGAAAACGAAAGAAAAAAAAAACCAATTATCTTCAACATAAAAAAATATATTTAATTTTTGACGGAAAATTGAAATTTTTGTTAAGTTGGAAAGTTGATTTATTCATTGAATTAGATTATTTTTTGTTTTGTTAAAATAATTATGTTAGAGAAGCTCTTTAATTACGAAAAACAAAAATTACTGATTTCTTGGAATGGAATAAATATTTTAATTAAACTGTTTATTCGGTTAATAAAATTTTCTAGGCATTATTTCGAATAAAATTAGTTAAGAAAATTTGAATTAATAAATTGGATTTTACCCTAAATATATCTTAAATGCACAGCCAGGGGTTTGTTCCATAAAGAAAATTATCTTATTGTGTCACAATTTCTAATAAAGAATATAGTGAAGCTTTCCAGACATTAAACTCAAATGGCACAGTCCGATTGTTGAAATTAAGTGACCATCATGGTGTTGAGATAATTCAATATCACCTAGAAAAATCATCTTGACCCGGCCCATTGTTGGTACTTTCTGGCGTGTCTTACCCCACAATTGCACCATTAAGGTATAAAAACTTGCACAAATACATCGAAGTAGCTAGCATTTGCTACAGGTTGTTATAATGAATGAAAGCTAACTAGACAAACCCCACTTCAGATATTTACATGAAAGAGACATAGGATGTGAAGCTATGGGATTTGAATTTTATTCAGATACATCCACAATTATTTTTTTACATAATATTTTAAACAACAAAAACTTTTTGAATTAAATTCCTAATTTCTTTACAATCTCATCATTACCATTGATTGAAATTAAGATAACTGATAGCCTTTTCATCTCTTTGCAAAAAATTAAAAATAGGAACACAAAGAAAAAAAAAAATAATCACGCAATCAAATTATTTTTTCGTTTCTGCCAATAAAACCCCATAATAGCACAAACAATATTGAAGAGCTTGATTTGTAAAATATGATAAGAATGGATTAGAAAACGAATAGAATTTCGTTTCTTTTCTATGATGAGCATAAGAATACGAAATGATAATGATGATGAGATTTTTTTGATTTAAAAAACAAAAAGAAATGATAAGTTTACAAAAGAAAAATATCATATTGTCAAGCTCGAAGACGTATAGATAATGTAAGAAACTGTACCATTTTATTTTTATTTTAGCTTAATTAATTGATTGCTATTATTATTATTATTATTTGAATTTAAGATAATGTTGTGCATTGTTTTGTTCCAGTTTTTATTTCTAGGAGATACATAATGAGGTTTTGTTGAAATAGATTTTCATTGTGTTAGAAATTAAAGATTTTATCTAAGTTTTGCTCCATTTTACAAATTTTTTTCTTGGATTAAAAAAGTTTTGAGAAAAAGTATTTAATAGGAAACAAAACGATAATAAAGTTTATTTAAAAATTGTGTATTATTTCTGTGGAGAAGCTGTGTCTAATTATATTAGCTTTTTACAAGCTAATTAATTTAAAATACCAACGTCAACATGGAATATTTGCAAGGTGTGATGTACAAATTTTCATACATATCGTATATTTTATTTATAAGTCACATTGTAGGTCATTTATGCCATTGTAGGTCTTCCAGCTACTATAACTGGTGACCCCCAACAACAGGAGCACGTTAAATAAAAAGCCAGGTATTTTTTTTCTAGCTGGGCTTTGTTTTATTTTTGTTGTAATAAATAATTTTATTTTTGTTATACTAAAATGTGCATGTGCGTAAAGAATTTTTTTCCATTCGTTTAACTTTGGTGGTTGCTTTCTCTGCGTTGGTTACCGCAAACCAACACGACACTGAAGTGTTAAGCACCGCAACATTCTTGTACCTAGTTTTCGTCAAAAATAGAATTCTCTGCCACTCCATGTTACAAGGAGTTTCAGCAAGTAACCCAGAATCTGAGGAAACTGCAACATCTTCCGAACCCAAAACCTTCACGGTTACAGAAGACCAGCTTAAGGCACTGGTCGCAGCCACTCTGTTAGAAAAAAGTTGTGGAGGTACATCTTCAAATCTTGAAGCCTCCCCAGCTCCTGCTGCGTCTTCTCAACCTCTCCCAACTGCAACTTTTTCGGCAGCTATGCCACAAATCGACCATGCAGTTATCAAAACTCACTCTTTTTGATCTGCAACACCAGAGCTTTTGATCACACCCTAAAAAGACAATTCTTATTAGGGCGAGAAGTCAAGTCCCAACAAAATAAGTGTGGCACCTACCTAGTATTATTACGCCCACCCTGTCGAAATAAGTCAGTGATATCTTGGTTAAACCCGACCAAGATATCCCTTATGACTGTCTCAAAGAGGCTTGTATAGCCCGCCTATCCAGCAGCACTTCTTATCGCATACACAAAGTGTTACGCAGTACGGATCTAGGGGATCTAAGCCCTCATAAATACTCCAAATGTGACTGCAGACTTCCAAATCCCAGAATACCTTTTCAGAGGCAGTTCTAAAAGTCCTTTGGGTGGAAAACTTTCACCTGTTGTCCACCCTGCTATCGCTATCGTCAATAAGGATCTTCAGAAGACTGTAGAGATAGCAGAGAACTTCCTCAGTGCCCTAAGGGGTTCGCAAATACATGCTGTATCTAACCCTACCGCTTCTTCTTCTTCCTCCTCTTCAACAAGTGAGATCATGTCACTTGAGAAAAAATTTCAGATATTGGAAACACAACTTCTCAATGCCATTCAAATTCAAAATGCCTCTCAACCTCCTCACCAATACCGCAGTAGATCTAAGGATCGAAACGGCAATCGCAATATAAATGTCAATCAACATTATCGCTCTCCCATCAAACCTCGGTTCCGATTGCAAACTGAATTGTTAGATGGTATTTGCTACCATTATCACACTTTCAAGGAAAGAGCCCAAAAATGCGACTCAAAGAGCAAATATTTTCCAAAAGCACTTTAACTTATCTGCCTCATCTTCTTCAAAAAACGAGTAGACTCTTCTCATGTGACGGCGTGTGATGACTATTTCTCCCAACTTCATCTCCTAGTACTCAAAGCTTCTTCGCGTAAGCGTTTCCTAGCTGATAAAGTTGCTGCAGCGTTGGTTATTCCAACAAATGGAGAGAAAAACTCTCCTGGAAATTAGAGTTCTTCCTTTACGCCACTAACGTGATTAAAGTTAGCACCTATGGTACACGGACCCTTAAATCAAACATTCGTCTCAGACGAGCGGTTTGTCAGACCATTGTTATCGCCAATGTTACCGCCAATGATTTACTCAATAAATACTGCCTTTTAGTGGACATTTAAAATCGATATCTTGTACTAACAAGACACTAACCTCCTTATGCACTTTGGCTAAATTTTCCACATCTCGGATATCACAGATTACTCTTATTGGATTCCTCGTTTTTGAGTACCTTCATTAATCGGTTTCAAACGTAGGCGCACTAAAGTTACAATCCCAAATGTACCGGCCTCATCGAACATCGTCATCAAACTCTAAAAGCCGCGATAATGGCCTACGACCAAACGGAATGGTACGAAAATTACCATCACTATTACTTGGCTTTCGAATCACTTTCCGTGTAGACTTTCAACTTTTAGTTTGTTATAGTTTGTGAGAATATCGATTACAAATTTGGGCGGAAACTGAAGTCTCACCCATAGGGTCCGTTTTTACTTTTCCAAAGTACGGAACCATAAAAACAGAAAAAAATCCACCGCAAAATCTAACTGTTTCTTTATAGTATATACAAATATAGAGAGAACATAACTTTCGATATTGTATGAAGAGAGGCATAACAAATGGTGATCACTGATATGTCATATTCAATTTCTCTTTTCACCATTTTCATTTGTTATTATTTACAACCACAAGTTTTTTTATTAAATTATCAATTAGAAACAATTAAATAATTTCAAACGAGAAAAAAGATTAATTGTTTTTTTCATGGTTGTGCTAATTTTTATAAAATGAATGAAAATAATTACGAAAGTAATTTAAATTTATTGTGTTGATTCCAGTTAATTTTAAATCGAAGTATTTTACAATGAACAACCAATATTTTTTAACGACACGAACAAATATTTTAGTTACGTTAATATTTTCAAAGTATATTATGAAAACTTGCTGTCAAATTTTTTTCATTATGGACAAATTTATTTTTAATTGATAAAATATCCAACATTTTATATTTGGTTATAATCAAAGCCAAAACGTCATTTTTTGTTAAATATTTTTTATACAGTCGCAGGAAGAGTGGACCTGTTATTTTTTTGTGACAGGTTTTTTTTATAGATTTAAAAATAAACGCGCAATAATTGCACATTTAAAATCAATTGAAAAATTTACGCATGTCTATGGCAACACATAATTGTTTCTCTGTGAGACAAAGAGAGAAAAACAAATGAAAACCGATTTGACGTAAGACGAGTTACACTCGGTTGATCTGGTGATTGTGCCTTAAGTAATCCCATCAGTGTTGAGAAGATATTTTACCGGTTCGACACCATCAATATAATTGTTATCGTTCTCTCTATAATGAACAATTAGTTCAAAGGGTTTTTTGTCATTATTGACAAAGTCAATTTTCAATTTTTGTCTGTTTTCATTATTTTTTTTTTATATTCTTATGCAAGTGTACAATGCTGAGCGTTCCGTGAATATACTCAATATTTTCCTTTCTTTGTGATATAGTGCTAATATGGCGGAAAATGTTTTTCCACTTTTAAAAAAATTCTCCGTGAATTTACTTTTCTAAAATAATTTTCCAAAGCGATAATTATTAAAGTATTTAATTAAGTGATTTGTATATCTCTCTATGGAAAAAGGAAATTTTATTTTTACATAAACTTATTGAATTAATAAATAAATTTTATATGTAATTACTTCAGTTTAAAATTTGTATGCAAGTGAACAAAGAAAATTAAATAAAAGAAGAAAATGCTTGTTTGTTATAAACTGTGCAAATATTTATATTTTATACTATTATTGTTGTGGGCGATATCATTTAAAAAATAAACTAAATAAAATGAGTAACTAGCCTAGCCTTACCTGGACATCGGATGACTTCCCAAAATCCCTAAATTAAAAGACGCCAGAAACTAGATGTAACCAATTAATAATTAAAATATCGTTCATTAACTATTTCAATTTATAGGTTTTATTTAGTAATGTATTGTATTACACAATAATCACAATAATCACCAATTAACTATTTTTTGTTATAATTCGTAAAGTAAATTCAAATTGGGCTGTACTAATCAAATATGCAATAAAAATTAACTCAAACAGAATAATAATACTACTGAACGCGACCTATACCACCTTCTCGTTTCAAATTCAAAAAGCAAGTCCCCAACCAAAACTATTTCACTAAAATTTACACATCGGTGTTATCCGAGCCTTTGTTAAAACGCTCTTCACTGACAAAAATAATAACCTTAAAAAAAAAATAATACTAATTCCAGAAATCCACTAAAACTGTGGGAATAGCTAAAATTTCCCACAATTAAAATCCAGAATTTATCAGATTTTAAACAAAAAGATAGAAATTTAAAAAAAAAATCACAGCTGAGATTCAGTTTTAATGTGAAAAATAATGAAATCGGAGAATTTTTGGAAAACGGTTTTGCTATGACTACCAAAACCGAAATATGGAAACCGTTTGAATTTAAATTAATAAAAAAATTGCAAAACTGAATCTTTGATTTATGGTTTTAAGAGATGGGTCATGAGACATAAAAATTTGTGGATTCAAATGTGGAATCGGGCATCTTGAGACAGAGGAAAGTTTTGAATGATTTTAAATAAGAACAAATAAAAGACTTAACAGGATAAGACAAGTTGTTTATTGTAATAAACATATTGACCTCACTGATTTGAATTTAACTACTGAACTAAATGTCTCACAGTAGTCGACACCATATTCCTGGGTAAAACCTCTTACCACTAATCGTGCCTTGTACTTTCCAACACTCTCATCAGGATTATCTTTTAATTTATACACCCATCGATTGTCAATCACTTTCTGGTTGTCTAGACGATCAACTGGCATCCAAGTTTTAGTTTTAATGAGAAAGTTGTATTCCTCGTTCATAGAATCTTGCCAACTCTTAGCATCAACTGAAGTCATTGCTTGATCCTAGTTTCCTGGTTCATCACATACTGCCAACATTGCTATATGATTTGTTGCCTCACAGCATGTATTCAATTTATTCGAATCACTTCTATAACGTAATCGTTTATCAATGACATTCCTCTCATTTAAATTACATAAATCACTTCCATCCTTCACTGCACCTTTTGAACTTAATTGAGCTGGTTCAACTGTGTCATTGTCATCACTCTCACTAGATAACAATATTTCATCTTTTTCAATTATAGCACGTAAATCCTCAACGGGCTCATCATTTATGGTAATAATACATTTAGGTTCTTCTTCCATAAATTTTACGTCACAAACAATTTCCACCTTTTTCATCAAGGGATTCCATAGGCGATACGCGTTTGTGGTCGTATCATAACCAAGGAAGATGCATTTATTTGCCTTTTCATCAAATTTCTGCCTTTTTTGCTTTGGAATGTGAACATATACTGACGACCCAAAAACGTAAAGATTATCCATCTTGGCCTTTTTGTTATACCATAATTCATATGGCGTTTTATCAACAATCGTACTGGTACCACTTCGATTCAGAATATATGTGACCGTATTAACCGCTTCCGCCCAAAATTCAAGACTTAATTCCGCAGAATGAATCATAGTACGTGTTGATTCAGCAACTGTACGAATTTCGCGTTCGACACACCCATTTTGTTCCGGCGTGTATGGAACAGTAAGTTGATGTTCAACACTTGTTTCATTAAAAAATTTTAATTGAGTTAACCTGCATGGGTCCACGGTGGTTTATTATCAGTTTCGTCCTTATATTATATTGTGATGAATATTTTGTATATGCCTTTGTAAGATTTTTCCTCACAACATCGAAGATAGAACTCATTATTTTTCCTTTACCCTTCACATCTTCTTTAGTGAGAATATTGGTATAGCGACCACCTTCGAGTTTCATCTGTTTACCAAAGTTTACGTAATATGGAGAAAAACCTAAAGAGGAATGCTCTGAACTCCTAATTGCACAAGAAATCTTTGAGATATAATGGTCCCAAATGCGTTGATCTTCATCTATATATGCTCTAATACTAGACAAAACTACCCGATTAATTCTTTCAGCTGGATTATGTTTGGGATTGGACATTAAATTGTGGACTAACCTGATAGGATTTTAAGAAAATTTTGGAATTCCTTCGACGTAATACTACAAATAACAAAAACAAATCGTACTCTAAATACTTTATGACCGACCGACCATCAGCCCTCCGCATTGGCTTTAGTAAGCAAAATTTTAAAAATACGTTTACAACTACTAAAATATATTTATTTCCATTCTTTGAACGGGGAAATGGTCCAAAAAAATCAATTGCCACAACATCCCATGATCCTTCGGTTTCTTTTTGAATACCCATTGGTGCTTTATTCCGCACATTTGGATGTTTGTTTACCTGGCACTGTTCACAAGTTCGAATATATTGACGAATATCTCTTTTCATATTGAGCCAGTAATATTTATTCTGTATTTTCCACAGGGTCTTTCTAACACCTAAATGAGCTCCCGTTGGATCATCATGAAACCTTTTTAAAATTTTATCTCAGAGCCTTACCGGTATCAAAACATTCCAAGAATTTGTTCTATTATATTTATTCATGCGATACTTTAGGATCATCTGGTCTTTTACCACAAACGCCAGAAACTTTTTTGGACTCTTAACTATCTTCGCTTGTAATGCAATGTACTCATCATCATAATCCTCTGGACTACTGCTAAATTTAATTAAATCAACAGATCGCGAAAGTGCATCTGCTACTACGTTCAACTTTCCTTTTCTATGGAGAAGCTTAAAATCGAATTCCTGAAGTTTTAATGCCCAGCGCGACAAACGTGAACTTGGGTCCTTTATATTCCGCAACCACGTTAAAGAAGAATGGTCCGTTATAATTCTAAAATGAACACCTTCAATGTAGTTCATGAATTTTTAAATCGCCTCTATAACTGCTAAACACTCCCTTTCTGTTGTTGAGTATTTTTTTTTAGCTGATGATAGTTTGGAGGACATGTATGCTATTGGTTTTTCTTCCTCACCTTCACCGGGGGGTTTAAAACTGCGCCAATACCAACGTCAGAAGCATCAGTTTGTATCGTACACAATTTTGTAAAATTTGGGCTAGCTAAAATTGGTGAACTTACCAGTGCAGTCTTCAAAGTTATAAAAGCATTATTCGCTTCCGTATAAAATGCTCGGTCCTGGTAAATGTTGCGAATTGTTTTGAAAATTGGGCTGCACTGTAATTCTACTCATGCCTGTACCACGACCCACTGAAGTTCTTAGAAGTTGAGTTTTCTGCATAGGATCTTGATGAAACTTTGGCAAATGATACAAGTTCACTTGAAAATAGAAGATCTGGATTCATCTCAAATTTGGACAAAATGGCGGGGGGGTCTCCCGAACACATCTAAGTTTAAATCTTGAATAACTTCTGATTCTGGACTTTAATCTTATTGAAACTTAGTATATAGGGTTTTAGTACTGTTTCCAATATTTCTACATACCAACTTCCTGTTTGTCACTTCCGGTTAAAAAAAATTTTTTTCAGGTGTTTATCCCTACTGTAGCCTACAATTACCGATCGATTTTCATAAAACGTTGCGAAAAGCTTTTAAATAACATGAGAAAGATTTCATCAGCTTTTGGAGCACATTGGATAAAGGGTTGGGGGGTCCACCATACAACAGGTGGTTTTTTCGAAAAAGTTTTTATGTTTGTTAGGAGCATAAAACATTCATTCGTGAATGAATTTTGACGACTTTGGAAAAAGATGCAAACATGTATGACAAGGAACTGATTAGTTTTTGAGCGATAGTGAACAAAATGGTGTGGGGTCCCTGGAGCACCTGTTTTTTTCAAAACTCTATAACATCTGTACCTGATAAGCGAATTGGATGAAACTTGGTACATGAGTATGTAGTACGGTTCACAACAGTTCTGCATCCCAACTTCCGGTTTTTCACTTCCGGTAAAAAAATTTTTTTTGTACTTTTTTGAAGTTTTTTCAGTGTCTTTATACACACTACAATAATGAAATGATTATGATAAAACTTATAGAAATGGTTTCAATTAGTATGAGAAGATAATTATTATCTTTTGGGACACATTGATCAAAGTGGTGGGAATCTACCATACAAATGCTGACTTTTCACACTTTGTTTTTTAAGTTTGTCATTAATCAATTTTAATGGTACTTTGAAAAAAGATGGAGACTTAAGTAACAAAGAACTGATTAGTTTTTGGATAATATTGGAATAAGTAGTGGGGGTCCTCCCGAACACCTGTTTAATGTGTCACACTTTTTTCAATGTTTGTTGGGAGTACACAGCATTCGTTCGTGAACGAATTTTGATGACACTTTGGAAAAAGATGCAAACATGTATGGCAAGAGTTAGTTTTTGACTTATAGTGAACAAAGTGGTGGGGGGTGTCCCATACACCTGTTTTTTTTAAAGCTCAATAATTGGATGAAACTTACATAAGCATTTAGTATGGTTTACAACAGTTCTGCATCCCAACTTCCGATTTTTTACTTCCGGTAAAAATTTTTTTTTTAATTGTGGGCAGTTTTTTCAGTATCATTATGCACCCTACACCCTACAATAATGAAGTGATTATGATAAAACTTATGGAAAAGGTTCCAATTAGTGTAAGAAAATAATTATCTTTTGGAACACATTGATCAAAGTGGCGGGGGGTCTACCATACAACTGCTGACTTTTCACACTTTGTTTTTAAAGTTTGTTGGGAGCATACAGATTTCATTCATTAATCAATTTTAACCGCACTTTGAAAAAAGATAAAGACTTTAATGACAAAGAATTGATTAGTTTTTGGACAATATTGGGATAAGTAGTGGGGGTCCTCCCGTACACCTGTTTACGGTTTCAATGTTTGTTGGAAGCATACAACATTCGTTCGTTAAGTAATTTTGATTGCAATTTGCAAAAAGATGCAAATATGTTTATTTTTTATTGTTTTGTTTGTTTGATTTCAATTTATTTGAATTAAATGCAATTATAGAAACCAAACGTTACAAATGTTCAGTTACTGATGAACTCAACATTCCCCGTACTTTTAATCTCGGTAGATTGAAGAATTACGTACGGTGGTATTGAGCAGCCAATGCACCCATAGTTGTGGACGACATTAATTGTACAGGAGGGTTTGACAATACATAGACTATGAATGTCCACGTTACCTTTATCAATTCTTACACTGCCTGTTGTTTTAGTCGCCAAGATTATTCCGTTATTGTGTAATGTAAGATATGGTTAAGATATGGCTGACACTGGGTCAAATCATGTCGTGAAATCGATTTAACGCTTGCTCAGTGGAAGCACATCGGGTCTGGCATCCGGCAGAGATGCAGCTGATGGCAAAAAGTTAGTAAATCTATTTTTTTTTCATCTAACTTTATCTCCAATCAATCCAATTATTGTAAAATCTAATGGTGCTACCAGCAAGTGTGTAGTTTCACTGCTATTCCGAACTAAAATTTTGGGGATATAGATCCGATCATGATAAAATCTTTAGAGGATAATAGGCATCTCCAATCCCGTAAGTTCCTCCTTTATCAGTTTAACTTTATTATGGTTTGAAGTAAACTGATACGAGTGGTAATTTAGGGTGATTCCAGGAGTATACAACCAAGCCGTATTCATAGTTATAATCCACGATTCAATTGATAATTATTCGATTAACTTTGATTTATTAAATAAGAAAAATCAGATACTGACATGTCACACGTAAAGGCTGTATTTCAAATTTCGAGTATTTTGGTTTAAATGTTATAGACTAAGAGCCCGCGACGGCCAGACCTTCGTTATTTTATAAAAGCTGAAAGTTTCTCTGCGCATACCCCCTACTAAGGTAGGAACGATTAACGACATATGAAGTTTGGATCATAGTGGCTTTGGCAGGGAGCAGGTTCCAAAGAGGCCTCCGAGAGGCCTCCAAACTTTAAAGTTTAAGGGTGTCTGGCAGGGGATTTCCACCATAGTAAGTGTCTGGCATTGGGTGACGTGACTTCTAGTACTATCCCGAATAATATATAAAAAAATTAGCTTTTATACTTTCACGAAACTTTGGAGGCCTCTTTGGAACTTGCTCCCTGCCAAAGCCACTATGATCCAAACTTCATATGTCGTTAGTCGTTCCTACCTTAGTAGGGGGTATGTGCAAAGAAACTTTCAGCTTTTATAAAATAACGAAGGTCTGGTCGTCGCGGCTCTCAGTATATTATACTTTTCACGAAAAGCATTAGTTAATAATTCCAATTGAAACTAGGTTCTTTGTAGAATTATAATACAAGAAATATGATTTAATAAATTCTATTGGTATATTGTTAGAAACCTCGAGGAGTGGGTGGGATTTGTACTTCAAATACATTTGCATTTTTCGGTTATTGTTTATTTATGTATATAGGTACTAGGTAGTTCTACAAATATTGGATTTTTGGACGGCTCTGCTTATTTCGTATATTAATATAAAAAAAAAAAATTAATTTTCAAATGAATTTTGTAAACCTTAACTATGTCTAGCTGGTCACCCAAAATAAACCCGTTTTGAAATATATGTCTTAGAAAAAAAATTATTCAAAACGTCAAATTCTCAGTCCCCTGGCGTTTCCCTCCTTGGAAGTCAAAGCCGGTAAACTAAATAATCAATGATTCTAAGTGTGTAGAGACAAGTTTACACTGTAGTAATAATTTTAAATAATGATGCTTTATGTGTAAATAATTATATAAGATATATCCTTTTAAAGTTTGTCCCACGAATTTGTTATTATTCTCTTGCCCGATCAAAACACATTGAAAATATTGGAAATTCATATTTCTATCAAGTTATCGCTCGTCACAAAAATTAATTAAAGTTCAATAAATATAATATTGCAAGTGTTTTACTTAGTCCGAGGTTTGATCAATCAAAATAGTCATCATTACTAGCAAGATCGTGTGTTGTCCAGTCAAACTATCAGTCCCCTGGCAAGTATTTTCGTAAAAAGTATTTTAATTACAGGTAATTTTATAGTTTAATACGTCGTGAATATTTATTGCCTTGGTAAAGAATCCGTTTATTTTTTTTTTAGACGTAATTTTGTCACTTTTAAGCGAAATACTCATAAATTCTCAATCCCCTGGTTCTCAGTCCCCTGGAAGATTTAAAAACGAGTAGACTTAGATAAATGTTTATTTCGTATTTTGAGATAATATTGTGATAATTTTTAGTTAATTTAGGAGTAAGAAGGATATTTTTTAATTTTGACTTGTATTTTTTTTTTTTGTTTTTTTTTTTTCTTTTTTTGACTGGCCACATTCAGAAAAGTTGAAAGCACGTCATCAACATTAACTAAAACTAGTTGCCAGAACTTATACGCAAAAAACATGTCGTGCCGTAATTAGCTCCATTTTCTTCCTTCGTTTGTAGAACTACCCATATATTAGAATGTTCTGGAAATTTTGTGTTTCTTGAGTTACATGGTTCAGACGGTGTATTAATTATTTTGGCAGTTATAATAACAGTTGAGTAATAAGAATAACTTTCTATGTCGGAACAACACATTAGAGCCTATTAAGATCTAGGTCCTATAACAACATGCGTTCTGAGGTGTTGTAGGTCCCTTTTCAAACCTTTGTAGATTGAAGCCACTCGAGACTATTGATTCCGGCAAATCATTTTTTACCAAATAATCTGCAATTCAATTGCTTTTGTTTTTTTTTTTTTTTTTTAATAAAATGTGTTGTGTAATAGGGTTTAGAATATGTGTCACAACAACACATAAATACCTTTTAAGACCTAGGTCTAGACCTGGGTCCCACAACAACTGGCGTTCTGAGGTGTAGATTAACGCTTTTTTTAAACATCTGTGGGTTGAAGCCACCTGAGACTAAGTGTTCCGGCAAACTATTCCATTTGTATGCAGTTCGGACAAAGAAGTCTCTCTGCGATCTGCCAGTATGACAGCGCGGGATCTTTACCGTTTCACTGGTTGCGGCAGCCGATTGCCGAGTGGAACGGGGGCAAGAATAAGTTTGAGGCATGATGCCGCTGATTTCATCTGAGCACTGCTGATGACGATATTTGTAAAAAACAACGAGGTCAGCAACAGTGCGACGATGTTGTAGGGAATCAAGTTGTGATGTCAAAGTTCGATCACCTACAATTCGTATAGCTCGCTTTTGAACAGAGTCCAAGAGGGCCAAGATGGAAACAGAGGCAGCACCCCAAACTTGACAGCAGTACTCCATACAGGGACGAATATAGGACTTATAAACATGGAGCAATTGGTATGGAGTGAAAAATTTTTTGCATCTATTTAGGAGGCCGAGTTTTTTAGACGCGCTTTTTGCCATCGCCATTACATGATCGTTCCAGAGTAGGTCATTTGAAACTGTGACACCCAATAAACGAATGTTTTTACATTCACCCATTGGTTCATCACACATACTAAATAAAATATCTTTGGGGAACTCGGTCTTTAATCTGGAAACAATCAACAGCTGTGTTTTGGTGGAGTTGAAATTGACAAGGTTTTGGTCACCCCAGTCGGCGACTTTATTCAGGTCTTTGTTCACGTTTATGGCAGCGTCTCTCCGGGCAGGATTAATTCGTTCGTGCATTTTACCTTTTGAAGGAAGGGGCTCGAACGACTTGTGCAGAGTACTATCATCTGCAAAACTATTTATTGGGTTGCTGGTGATTTTCAACAATTCGTTGATATAAATCAAAAATAGGGTTGGGGACAATACTGAGCCTTGGGGTACACCAGCGTTAATTAGTTTAGACTCAGAAGAATATCCGTCTAAGGTTACCGAAATGTATCGGTTGGATAGAAAATTTTGAATCAGCTTCACAACATTGGGATGAAAACCGTACGCAACGAGCTTGTTGATTAAGTTGGCATGCCAGACTCGATCGAATGCCTTGGAGATGTCTAAAGCGATAACGTATGTTTCACCACCTTTATCAAGTATGCTGTTCCAACAATGCGCTACATAGTTTAATAGATCGGTAGTTGATCTTTTGTTTCGAAAACCGTATTGGCTGTCGGATATTAAATGATTTTCTTCCAGAAATTTTGAAATATGTGTATTAATATAATGCTCATAGACTTTGGATAGGACCGATAGTAAAGCTATTGGCCTATAATTTGAGATATCGGATTTTGGTCCCTTTTTGGGGACGGGCTGGACATTTGCCAACTTCCAATTATATATTTTTATATGTGACCACCAACTGCATGTTTTTACTAAAGTTAGATCGATTCCAAAATTTTCACACAACAATAAACTTACTGCAAAATAAACAGTAGACAGAAAATTTTAAAATAAAATAAAATTGTTTTAAATGAATTTTGTTTTAAGCTTCTTAGCTTTCAAAACATTTTCTTAAATATAAAATACAACATACTTGTAACGAAAGGTATCTAATGTAGCATTAAAGTTATATATTGTACAGATTCATTTCTTATTATTTATAAAATACATTTTTCTACAAAACATAAATATTTTGATATCATATTTAAATTCAATGTTATTCAAATTTCTTAAATCTCTTCTTTGTTATGGACTCAATTTATCTTTTAGAAAACGTATTATTTCAGGCAATTGAGCATTTTGCAAGTTGAAGTTATAGTTTTAGTGTATTTTGAGTATTTCAATATTCTGCTTTTCATCAAGTATAGCTTTAGTATAATTAAATAAACATCAAGCTTCTATCTATTTCTCACAAACTACCTTTTCATTAAGGAGTTATAGACGACAAAAATAACAGTAGATTAATTTTGGGTACGGGCATATATAAAACTCATTTTATATACAAAACACTAAAATTTTTCAAGTAATTCTTTAATCATAAACTTTATTTATTTTATAAATAATATGTGTACATGAAAAGTTTAAAAATTGATAAGAGAGACTTTAAATTATATATAAATCTGACAAACAACCTAACATTTTGTTATGAATTTTATGCCATAGGTCAAAATCAGTTTTTTTGCATGCAAGAATTATAAAGTTGTTGATATAAAATAAGTATTAAAGTAAGAAGAAGATTTTTAAGCTCTAAAGTCTACATAAACTTATAAAATAAATAGAAAATAAAAATAATTCCATAGTACGAATAAAGTTGGTAGATATATGTATGTCATGCTCATAAAATTTAGAATCAAAAATTTAATGTTAAGGTGCTAGAGGGAGCAATGTTTAATGTTTTATGATCTACATCGTAGGATTTAAAGATTTCAAGACGTTATTATAATAGTTTAAAGATTAATTAAGATTTTACAATAACCATCATAATTTAAGGGTATAAACTTGTTTTACGTGTCAATATGGTATATAAAGTTCCTGAGTTTAACAATCATAACTAAATCAATTGATTTAATAAAAATGTAAATAAAATTGCATTTATTAATTCCAAGAAAATTCGACTTAAAGGACAGTCAGAGGGTATAGTCATTCTAAGAGGTTTAGATGAGCTATAGCGTGAATGAAGGTCTTAAAAGTACAAAAAAAAAACAAAGTCAATTTTTAGAAAACGAATGTCAAGACTAGAAACTAATGTAGTTTTGAGAAAGCCGTGCCGCCCCCACCTCTAATTTTGGCTCCCTATTTAATTTTCCTGTTTGTTTGATACACAAAGCATCTAGCAGAAGAATTATGGTCTGTTTACATTTCACTGCGTAAATAACAATACAGCAGACATATTTTTAAAATTAAAACAAAGGATCATACTCAGGAATTTCTGAACTCATAATTAAATTAAAATTTCGAAAAATGTAGTTTTTATTTTTAGCAATTAATACAATTTTACAATTTTTTCAATTATTTTTATTTTCGTGAAATAAAATTCAATAAAAGCGGCTCCTTTGAACCATACATAAAAGATTTTGGATTAATTTCAAATGGTTTACAATTTGGTGATACAACAACTTTGTAATTTTTAAGTATAGTTGCTGCAGCTGCTTTCATTTGAAGAAGCGCAAATTTCATTCCTGTACAAATTCTTGGACCTTCGCCGAAACCTAAAAATGTACCACGATTGCGGATTTTTCGTTCATCTTCAACAAATCGATTTGGATCAAAAACTTTTGGATCAGAATAATAATCAACATTACTAAAAATAAAAAAATGGAAACAGATTATAATTAACAAAACTTGTCACTTTACTTACTAATGTAAATCAATAACTGGAATCCCAACAGACATGCCTACCGGTATGATAAATGGTTCTGATTGTCCTGGCATCAATGGCAATTCATACGATTTTGTACACAATTTTTGCATAACTGGCATGACCGGTCTCAATCTTAAAGTTTCATGCATCGCGTTGTCTAAAGATTCCATTTCCTGAAGTGCTTGAAATGATAGCTCATTGTCATTCGAGTCTAGAACCGCTATTATATCACGATATATTTCTTCTTGAATATTTTGATTACAAGCCAGCTCATACAATGCAGAACCAAGAATAATACTAGAAGTTTCGTGTCCTTCTATATAAAACGATATAACATATCCTGCTATTTTTTCTTCATCGATCACAAATTTATCACTAGAGTTAAGAAGATTTTGAACAAAGTCCTCATGTTCGAATGGCTCTTGTTTTCTTTTCTCAAGATTATCATGCACTACTTTTCGGATCCATTTTACAACAGTCTTATCAAGTAATCTATAATTAGTAAAACAATGTAAAAAATTATGAACGATTTTCTTAAAAATTGCTTACGGTATAGGAAGCCATTCAAGTAACGACGGAAATAAAAATATTATGATCGATTGTATTAATTGAAAAGTTGATGTACCAAACATTCTTTGTCCCATTGTAATAAAATCCGAATTTTCATTTTCAAAACAATCACTTTGAATGCTTAATGCACAATTTATAACGTTGAATGTTGTAAATTTCGTTGCAAGCTGCAAATAAATCGAATAATCAAAAAATGTCAAATCAATCAAACCAGCTTCCAAATACTTTTTTCGCATCAAAATCATATGTTTTATCAAATTTTTTTATATAATTCTCCAACTTTTTCATCGATGGTTTCATTAATGGAAACATCGTTTTCAATTTTGTTGTTGAAAATATTGGCGATAATAATGCACGACCAGTTTTCCATGCCTCTCCTGTTGAAAAAAACGGATTTACTGCAATCAACGGATCGTTTTTAGGATTAAATCCAAAATCTGATATTCCAAAATGTTGTTGATCTTTAATCATTATATTTTTCACTATCGTCGGATCGTTAATCATGAGACTTGGTTGAAATCCCTTGAAGAATCCAAAAAATGGATATTTTGAAAAATCTCTGAAATGTCACAATTAAACAAAAAGTTACTATTTGATTTGATTGTATGCCTCAATTCGATTTACTTGCACCATTCCTTGACAACAGTTCCATAATGTTTTTTCATAAAATAAACATCACGTAAGTTTCCGAACAAAAATTCTGGTTCTGGACCAGGAACGTTTATGCTTTTCCAATAAGTGTATCTATTTCTGATCCACAGAAATACCAATGCACCTATTATAAGCAACGTTGTTAACCACATTTTATAACTTTTTTAATTGAACTTGAATTTATCACTGAATATAATAGACTAATTTTTTTTATTTTCATTATCATTCGTTGCGTTGCAAAAACTATGTTGGGTGTACAGGTTGTAAATACTTTTTTATATTTATTTTAGTGCTTTCCAAATATGTATTTTTAATTTTTAAAACTTAGGTGAACACATGTCGAAAAGAAAAAAAGAAGGAAAGAAAAAGAGAAAAAAGTAAAACAGAAGAAAAGGAGAAAATAATAGGACATAAAAGAAAAAGAAAAGGGAAAGGAAAAGCAAAATACAAAAAAATGAAACGAGAGTAGAAGAAAATAAAATAAAAAAAATAAGATAATGAAAAACTGGCAGACAACTTTTGCTTCTAGTTTTATGCTTTACCACCATATGGTCTACTATCAACAAATAGACATTAGATACAGCTTGCGACACCGGCATCTAATATATTGAACAAAGTACTCAACACTACTTGATCTAATCACATTTTTTTGGTTTGTTTAAATCAAAACAAAATATCGGTCGATCTGTCGACTGGTCAGCTGTCACAACCGACGAAAACTAAAAACCACAGCACGATTTCAAAATTGTTTGTTTCAAAAATAGAGTTCGTTAATGGTGAGAGGCGCAAGATGGTGAGTTTGTATATTACCGGATCATAGGCACTGTCAAAAGTAATCCCTAATAATGTGTATGGTGCACGAGTGTTTGCTTATTTTACGCAAATTTTTTATTATTTAAGTTGTTTTTAAAATATTTTAATGAATATTTTTAATTTATTTGAAGTTTCAAAGAATTTGAGTCATACTGTAATGGAGAACTGGGTCCATTTGTTATGTAGACTGGAGTATGATAACGTAGAGCTGTAAAGTTCCAGATTTTTATAATGTCTGTTTTCTCATAAATCACAATTTTGCTTACCACGCGTAGTTCATAATAGTTTCTCATTCATCCACAATCTATAGTCATATTTTCGTATAGTTTCCGTTACACATATTCCTTTATAGCACAACACCATTAACAATAATATTTTATTTTACAAGCCCCTGTTATTGGTTCACACTGCGTTTTCACCAGCATTACTTCACCATACTACATAAATTTGAATTCTCTGGACACTAACCGTAATTGCTCTAAATGTTTTCAAACCTCCAATAGCTGTGCATATTTGTCCAATCGTTTTATTATCTAACAATTATTATCCTACAATCAGTTTAGCAATTGTCTTCAAAACGTAATATATTTCTTATATAGGTATTTTTTATCAATTTCTCTTTCCGTTATAAATCTATATTTTACTGTAATGCGGTTGTAAGCTATTAATTCATAATACATAAACATCATAAAATCGGTTAAACTTACGTTTTATCCATTCTAATATATTAATATTTCTTCCCAATGCGTTGGAAATAACTTATTTCGTGAAATCATCTTACAATTTTATGTATTACACAATGACAATCAGTATTTTTTTTAAACGGAAAATGTACTAACATTACTCTGTAGATTTCCCCTTCAAAAAACTTTGTAGCTCAATTTTCGATATTAAATTCCTATATAAGAGATGAATATATCGTCTTTTGTCTCTCTTAGTCTTGTATTATCATTCCATTCTTTAATTGGAATTCATGACATTGGTTTGTTGAGATGTCATTATAATCTTAATGAGTTGGCATTAAAATTTTGGGAATGAAAGTTTAATTTAAATCCGGCCAATTTTAGAAAATTAATGTTGTGCTAGTGCTAGTTCCAATTTAAGTTAAAATGTAAGTGTAGTAAACCATTTGTAGTAAAATTCCAAAAATTAATAGTTTGTTTATTTAATTATGTGTTTGTTGAATAGTTATAAAAAAATTAAAATGATTGTTTGTGAAGTGTTCAACGAGATGAGTTGACCTTGGAATTTTGTCGTTTTCATTTAAAATTTATAGTTAAATTAACAAAAATTGGAAAATTATAGAAAGACCGCGGTGGACTGAGAGGATTTTTTTTTACAACAATTGCCTGATTTATTTCGACGCAACATTGCTACAGTATTTGAACGCAACATTTATACAAAATTTATGCAGTTTTACCAATGATATTTACCTGGTGGGATTTTCGCTACTGATGGAGGGCTGAGACCTTAAGACTTGGAGGCCTGGAGGATATAATCATGGGGTGAGTGAATTTTGTCTATTTTTATTTACTTTTTCTAACGTAGAAGTGTGAATGCGCGTGAATGGGTGTGCATATGAATGAATGTGGGTGTGCCTGTCGATGCGCGTGTGCGAACTCAGGTGGTGAAGATATACGAGACACCCTAAAACAAGTACTACACGAAGAAGTTTGATTTTTGATGAATTAACTTTATAGATATATTTGGAGATTAAAACTAAAATACCACTTGCAACAATGGCGATGTTAAAGAATATATTGTCATTTATTATATTAATTATCTCATTTTGGGTAACTTTTCATTCAATTGGGAAGTTAATGTTGTTTCCATAGAAACCAAACTCAAATATACCTGTTGTGCAAATTCTATTAAATAATGTAATGGGTAATAAGTTTTTATTGCAAAATATTATATGCGAACTATCGATTGATACAATTTTAATTATATTATTTATATTACAACATACGTTAGTGAAAGCCGAGCTTTTGAAAAATATATGGAAAACAATTTATTTAGAAAATGTAGGCCGTTGTTTTTATATGGCAACGAGTGGAGTTTTTATTGGTTTTAATCGACAACTGGCGTCGCCCATCCTCATTTACATCTTGGTTCATCAATACAGATAATAATAACATCATTTATAGGATCTTTTTGATAGTTCATATTTCTGCCTGGATTTTGATCCACGGTGGTGGTATACCTATGGATTTAGCTGAACTCCTTGGATGGAAACAAGTTGCTTTCGAGTTGATTAAGCTTAATACACTGATGTCATATCAATCACCCGAACTACGACGACTTTGTAGTACAATACGACATCCATCATTTATGGGTTTATCAGTAATTTTATGTCATTAATTTTCCTACGAATGGTAGGACATTGCAATGTAAGTGTGGGTGTGTGGGTGGACGTGAGCGTGTATGTAGTGTGAGTGTGTGGGCGTAAGGGAATGATTGTGGGGGGTTGGACGCGCTGATCGCGGTTCTTTCGCAAAAGGGGTCGCCAGAGTCTCAATTTTTTTCCATACATATTTTATCCATTTCCGTACATTCACGTAATTTGCGTACATTTCTGCATTTGTGTTGAAGCAGCGGGTATTAATTTATCAAATTCACGTTGACTGAGCTTTAGTCGTTACGGCGTTATAGATCTCTAGGTATGCAGCCTGCTATGCCGCTCCGTTGGTTCGCCAATGGAGAAGCTATTCATTACACATTGGAAACACTAATGGATCAGTAGAGGCATGCCGCACACCTAGCGAGGTTAATAACCCTGAACTAGCTTCAGCATGTGGGGTTGAGAAAGTGTATCTGCCACCCCAGCACAAATAAGCAGTGTGCGCGTATTTCGAAAATTATGCAGATCAGAAACAAAAAGAAAAGTGCAAAAAAGAGACTCTGGCGACCCTCAACGACGAAGAAACCGTGACCTTCACGAACACCACATTATTAAATGGTATTTTTGTAAGAAATTAGGTAAGACTAAAAAGCCAAACAAATACCAGAACATATTTAAAGTAATACAATATAAGAAAGTGACTCACCCCATGATTTAAGCAGATCCAACATCTCTCTACCTTCTTTATTCTTAGCTTATCATCATATGCAGGTTAACTATGGTGATTGTAGAGCGGTAATCCCAAAAAATAACAAATCGTTGAACAATACTCAAAAAAATGATAATCAGCATTATAGTCATACCATAATAATCAACAATAATCATACAACAATAATTAGCAATAATCATTAAAAATCGGCCATAATCAGTAATAATCATAAATTGTTGAAAAATCGATGTAATTGTTGCGTCAACTGAAATGGCTATTGTGGAGAAAAAATCATAAACTGTTGATAAATCGATGAAATTTTGGCGCCTAAAATGCTAAGACGATCGTTGAACAAAAAATCATAAAACACATATTCAGTAATAATCAGCAACAATCATGAATTGATGTTAAATCGATGGAATTATTGCGCCAGAATGCTAGGACGATCGTTGAATATTTATAAGATTTACCTTTAATGAACTTCGTTAACAATCTTTTGATCAAAAGCAAGTTTTTCCCTTCTTAAACAGTTTTTATGTTACAGATAGTTGATTTATATAAAAAAAAATAATGTTCAATCAGTTATGAGTGACCTTTCTATTTTTGTAATCCAACAGTTTACATTTAGCCACGCAAACCAAAACAAAAAGAAACACCAAAAATATACGAAACACGATTGTTAAGGTTATGTATTGGGTTCATTCAATTTTTATTTCTTTTTGAACAAAACAACTTAAATAATTTTTTTTACTATATATCCTACAGACACCACATAAACTAGTTGATTAATTCACTAGAGGCAAATTTCGGATAATCGTAAAGTTGTAACATATGTATAACTTAATGACTAATCTAATTAACATACAATACATATGTTATTCTTCCCATTAAATTAACTTAAATAATTAAGCAAATCATCAACCAAAACAAATAACAATATAGAACAATCTAAGAATATTCAACTTAGCTCAGATATCTAAATTCTCACAATGTATTTTTAAATGACGAAATTTTACTTATATAAAATTATATTAAATTTGATGACTACAACCTAAAATATTACAAAAATGAAATAATATTAGTTTTATGAAAATAAATATAATTTCCGCTGAATAAGGTCGTATTGCGTTCCAAAACCAATTAATTTTAGAGATATTTTGTGAATGCTGGCCAGCATAACAAACACTGCCTGGTTTGGAAGTAGAACGTAAACACCTTATCGATAATGGCAAAATATGTATGTTTCAGTTGGAAATAAAGTCGTTATAAAGTATAGGATACGCGATGTAAAAACTGATCCCTAACATCTGCGTATAAGATGCTAAAAATTATAATTTTGTTTGTATTCGGATTTTGAGTATAACATTTAAATATTTCCTGCTTAATTTCACATACTAAAAGATTTTTAAACTTTTGAAGATTTTGTCTTACCCTACCATATGTAGGAAAATTTATTTACATAGCAACATACCTACCACAGCTAATTATTTCAAACATCAAATTATTTTCTTTCATGGCATTCAAGGGTACATTTGTATGTTTTGATTATCAATATAAAAAATATTATATTTTTTTTTAGATTTTAGCTTATATTAATTGAAGGATAAAATCTTAAATATCTATCCCTAGGCCTAACAATAACTACTAATGTACCCTAGTTAATAAAATTTTTTCATTTATTTTCATTTTCGTGGAATAAAATTCAATAAAAGTGGCTCCTTTGCAGTAAAGAAAAAAGCGTTTGGGTTAATTTCAAATGGTTGACAATTAGGTGATAATACAATTTTGTAATTTTTAAGTATAGTTGCAGCAGCTGCTTTCAATTGAATAAGTGCAAATTTCATTCCTGTACAAATTCTTGGACCTTCTCCAAAACCTAAAAATGTACCACGATTGCGAATTTTTCGTTCATATTCAACAAATCGATTTGGATCAAAAACTTTTGGATCAGAATAATAACCAACATTACTGAAAATAAAATATTGGAAATAGATTATAATTAACAAAATATGTAATGTTGCCTACTAATGCAAATCAATAACCGGAATCCCAACAGACATTCCTTCCGGAATAGTAAATGGTTCTGACTCTCCTGGCATCAATGGTAATTCATATGATTTTGTACACATTTTTTGCATAACTGGTATAACAGGTCTTAATCTTAACGTTTCATGCATCGCATTGTCTAAAGATTCCATATCTTGAAGCGCTTGAAATGATAGCTCATTGTTATTCGAGTCAAGAACTGCAATTATATCACGATATATTTCTTCTTGAATATCTTGATTACATGCAAGCTCATACAATGCAGAACTAAGAATAACACTTGAAGTTTCTTGTCCTTCTATAAAAAAAGATATAACATATCCTGCTATTTTTTCTTCATCGATCACAAATTTATCACTGGAGTTAAGAAGATTTTGAACAAAGTCCTCATGTTCAAATGGAATAACTTTTCTTTTCTCAAGATTATCATGCACTACTTTTCGGATCCATTTATCAACATTCTTGTCAATTAATCTTTAATACAAAAAAAATTATAAGAAACAACAGACTGTTTTCAAAATATTTGCTTACGGTACAGGAAGCCATTCAAGTAACGATGGGAAGAAAAATATTATGATCGATTGTATTACTTGAAAAATTGAAGAATTAAACATTCTCTGTCCCATTGTAATAAAATCCGAATTGTCATTTTCAAAACAATCACTTTGAATGCTTAATGCACAATTTATAACATTGAATGTAGTAAATTTTGTTGCAAGCTAAAAAAGATCGGATATAAAGTCAAATCAATCAAACCAGCTTCCAAATACCTTTATGGCATCAACATCACTCGTCTCGGTAAATTCCTTTAAATAATCCTCCAACTTTTTCATCGATAGTTTCATTAATGGAAACATCGTTTTCAATTTTGTTGTGGCAAATATTGGTGATAACAATGCACGACCAGTTTTCCATGCCTCTCCTGTTGAAAAAAACGGATTTACTGAAATCAACGGATCATTCTTATGTTTAAATCCAAAATCTGATATTCCAAAATATTGTTGATCTTTGATCAATATATTTTTCACTATCGTCGGATCATTAATCATGATACTTGGTTGAAATCCCTTAAAGTATCCAAAAAATGGATAGTTGGAAAAATCTCTGAAATTTCATAATTAAACAAGAAATTAATATTTAATTTGACTGTATGCGTCAATTCGATTTACTTGCACCATTCTTTGACAACAGTTCCATAATGTTTTTTCATAAAAAAAACATCACGTAAGTTTCCAAAAAAAAATTCTGGTTCTGGACCTGGAATACTTCTATTTTTCCAATAAGTGTATCTTTTTCTGATCCACAGAAATATTAACGCAACTATTATAAGCAACGTTGTTAACCACATATTATAACTTATTTAAATGAACTTGAATTTATCACTGAATGTAATAGACTATGTTTATATATCTTTATTATCATTTGTTGCATACATTATACCATAACATATGTGTTGCTTATACAGAATCAGTTAATTTGGTATTCAATTTAAATCTATTTTAGTATTTGTCAAAAAAAATATTTTTGATTCATAAACTATTCATAAGGCGCATGAACGCTTATCAGTTATGTTATAAAACAGGTTAAAAACTTGTAGAGTGAACAGATTTGATGCTTTTGTGAAAAAAAATTAACAAAAGTTCAGAGCGGTAAGAAACATTTTGTAAATAATAAATTTAAATGGAAATAACCCTATTTTGGCATAAACACGTGGCAAATAAACCGAACAAACGAAAACAAAAAGGTAATGGCAAATACGAAAATGAAAACCATATATGTGGAGAATATTAAGAAAATATATCGAATAACAAAGGATAATAATTAAAGATCAAAAGGCAAACAGCGGAAGAAAAACAGAAGATGTATCAAAAACATTTAAAAAAAGAGAAAAAGAAAAGAAATTAAGAACAAAACAAGAAAAGAGAAAAGAAGAAAAACACAAAGAAAAAAAAACACAAACGCGAAAAAAAAATAATAGAAAACGAGAATAACAGAACAAAACAACAGAAGGAAAAAGAAAAGAAGAAATGAAAAATATATGAATTGAAGAAAAGAAAACAAAAAAAAAAAAAGAAAAGAAGATAGGAACTTAAAAAATGATTTTAATTCTTTCCGTGTGAGTTGAGTTTTACTATTTACATCCATTGGGCAAGTGGGTAATAACCTCCACGATGTCTTGGTTACGTAAATTGCTATTGAAATGCTAATTTTTCGGACAACCTCTTTTTTCATTTGCGTGGAGCAAAATTTAATAAATGCTGCTCCTTTGAAATAAACATAAAATGTTTTGAATTAATTTCAAATGGCTGACAATTTGGTAACACAACAACTTTGTAATTTTTAAGTATGGTTTCCATAGCCACTTTAATTTTTAAAAGTGCAAATTTCATTCCTGTACAAATTCTTGGACCGTCTCCAAAACCAAAATAGATGCCACGACTACGCTTTTTTCATTCATATTCAACAAATCTTTGCAAAGAAAACTTTTTGTACTTTTAAAAAACTTTCCGGTCTAAATTTAATCATCTTTTCTAAAAGTTTTCTAAATCATAGTAAAAGACAAATTGGTCTATAAAAGCTTACACAGCATCAGAATCACTATTTGGTTTTTGCAAATGCTTGACCAAACAAGATGACCAGCTTGTTGAGAATACTCCTTCCTCAATGATTTGGTTATAAATTAAACTCTTCCATCGAAAAATCCTCACACAAAGAAGAAATTTGTTCTATTTCTAGTAGGTAATTCGCTGATCCGAATTCTATTTGAAGGGTAAAACGGTGAAAACAACCCAACGGAGCTAGTTTATTTGCCATTTTATAAGTCACATTTACCGAGCTAATATGCTGGTTTGTAGCCTCTTCTGACCCGCGATTGGCCATTCTCCAGGTTTAGTTTCCAGGTCTAATTGATTTATCATTTTTAATTGATTCACAGTATTTATTTCAACTATCCTTCTTGGATTCTTTGAATAAATTTTTGGCTTTTGCACAAATTCTTTTGTGCTCTATAAAGCTAGGCTGTTGTTCCAGTTTTTTGAAATAGTTTAAACGACTAAGATCTTTGGTTTTTATATTCAGTACTTACACTTATTGTTCCACCAATACATGCTATAACTGTGTTTTTGCCTCATTTGAGATTCATCAACTGATTGATCCATAATGTTCATAAAGTAGTCATATATCTCTTGCATACTGGGGGTATTGCAAAAAGAGCTGAGACATTCAACAACTTTCGCTGAAAACTTATTCCAAATGACGTTTGAACGGTAAATTTTAGTCACCGTTTTTGAATTATCAAGAGTAATTTCGACAGGCCGCGCACCTGGTGAAATTGTAATCCCCTGGCTAGTATCAGCATGTGGGAACGATGGAGTACACCTGTCAGCCAGTACAAACTATCGGAGAAGTGTGCGTTTATCTTGAGAAAAAAACGGATTAAGCAGACAACGAGAGGTTTAGAAGAAGAGACTCTGGCGACCCCATTCGTGATGTAGCCGTGAGCATCACGTCACCCCATTACTAGGTTCAATCTAGAGTTTTTGCTCGAGAAATCTGGTCTCGAGATTCTCGAGAAAGAATTGTAATTTTGAACTCCCAAAATCTCGAGAAATAGTATTTCCACATTTTCGAAATTCTCATTTTTTGAGAATAATTGTCGAGAATCTCGAGATTTAACGAACCACCATAAATTCTATTCAATAAATTATTGTTTTGAGTTTTTTGTACTAAACAAAAATTGTTAATGTTAAACTGCATCACTTTCTGTTATAAATGTATAGGGAAAAACCTATTTTTATATCTCAACAGAACCTAAGATCGCCAAAATAAAGGCTTTTAATTTAAAGTTTACCATAGCAATGGAGAAGTTTCCGCAACCGTAGATTTTTAAACTTAAATTTGTATTATATAAATGGGAAATCGGAAAACCTAGGATTCGGAAAGCCTACGAAATGGTAACAACCGAAGTTCAACCAGCTGGATTAAATTACATGCCAGATATTTTTTCACTACAGGCGATGTTGCCAGTGTAATGTTGAAATGCGGCAAAATATCTCCAGCTTACCAACAATTATGTTACAGTCATGGGAAACGCCTAGTGATAATGTCAATATTTTATAAAGAAAATGAAACCAGTTAAAAAGTCGGTAGTGATTCCGATTCAGTTCTACAACAAAATGGCTGACAATTTAGTATTGAGAAATGAGAAACAATTTCAAAAATTAGGGTAGTTGTAAAATTATTTAAAACTCGCCAGTGCGCAATGCTATTTTGCAAAATTATATAAAAGAATTGAATGGAGAGAAAAACGAGTTGCCTTTACTCCTGGATTTCAAAACTAAACGGAATTCTATTGAAACCAAGATTGAACGGTTTTTACGAGTCAATCTGTTCTATTCAAACCTCTTCAGAAAAACAATTCAGAAACACACAATTTTTATTTGACATACAATCTCAAATTTTTAAAAGAAGAGATAGCTCAATAAATTCGTTATTGAAAGTTCTTCACAATCCAAAGTCAGTCAACCCGTGGAAAACGATTTTTTTCTATTTGATCTACAAGCGAAATTATAAAAGCTGCAAAAAACTCTATTCTCTGCAAAAAAAATTCTCGAAATTATAAAAGCTGCAAAAAAATATACTTGAAGCTACTGGTAAGATCGTTTTCAATTTGGAACTTCTAAGAAACACTCTAATTTTGATAAAACCTACATACACTAAAAACGAGAGGAATTTTTCTATATCTGGAAATTTGTGCAGTAAACTGAGAGTAACTTTTCTTGTTAAAATTAATTTTGTATAACTCTCGAGAAGTTTAAATAATTATTCCCAATTTTTCGAGAAATCCAATTGTTGATAAAATCGAGATTCTCGAGTCTCATGAATCTCGAGGCTAAGGTCGAAAGGGTAAGGTCGAGAAATCAGAAACTCTAGTTCAATCAAGATATATATTAGGTAGGTTCATGCCAAAACCCTACCAAAATCAAATGAAAATGTAACAATATGAAACATTGATCACCCCATAATGGTAATCGATCCCACTCGTCTCCAATCCTAGCTACGACTTTGCCCACCATCTCACTCAATCGCTAGTTCCTAGTGTAATTATTTCCAAGGTGGTAGTGGTATATCGTGTGATAACGTCGACAACCCACGTCAATCCCATGATGGTAATATATATTTGAAGTTCAGTTGGTATTCCAGCTACTGGTGCTAGCACAGAAGCCAATCGTTCCACCGACACATCCGGTGATTGTTGGATGAAAATTGTGTAAACTAAAACAAAAAACTAATCTGTTGCGTCACCAAACAAAGGCCATAGTTGCTCGGCAGTCACACAATTACAATTAATTCGGTGTGAATATAGTGAAGTATGTAAAGTTGATCGTTGACCAATAATCACACAAAAAAAATCCACAATACAACCATAAACGGTCCCAGAGATGCAATTGTTGTAATTATAACAGAAGATGGTAGCAAAATTGATGGCATCAATTGTAGTAGTCGTAATCACTTTAGGTTATTCAACGGTATTAGCATTACTTATTCGAATAGTAGATCAGGTTTGTTTTGTTTTTATTCAGAACCACGGTACAGTATACCGTCCAGCAATTAAATCACTCAATAATGGTATCGAACTCGACTGCAGTTACTCAATGTATTTTTGAGAACTAGATTTGGTTATTTTTGATAAATTCACAATTTACAATGTTTTACAAATTTGTTTGTTATTACAGACATTGGCTTAAGATCATTAACAATAAGTACGATCTAGTTTGTCTAAGCGTTTTTAATTAAAATTTAAAACCACCTTCATAATATATATATACATATATATATATATATATATATATATATATATATATATATATATATATATATATATATATATATATATATATATATATATATATATATATATATATATATATATATATATATATATATATATATATATATATATATATATATATATATATATATATATATATATATATATATATATATATATATATATATATATATATATATATATATATATATATATATATATATATATATATATATATATATATATATATATATTAGACTGGTCGTTAAAAACTAAATTTTCCGAGACGCCCTCTAGAAAAATTCTTTGTGGTCAAAAAACCACAACGGCACTATTTTTTTTTTTTTAATCAAAAGAACACGTGCCGCAAAATCGTTGAAGTTGGTTTTTTGAAAAATTCGTAGATTTTTTCAAATATCTCATAAAATATGCAGATGTAAAAAAAAATCACATAACCTGTTTTGTAGGAAATTTTATTTTCTACAAAAAAGGTCCAAGTCATTTTTTCCCGAAAACGTATAGTTCTCATGATATTTTGAAAATGAACTTGTAAGTTTTCGTAATTTTGAAAAAACATAAAAAATAAAGATGACGAAAAAGTTCTAATTTTCTTCTTATGCTATAGAATGAAATGTATAAAAAAATAATCGTGACAAAAAAAATCAAAATTAGTACTTTTTTGTCGAAATTTTCATCATTTGGTTTAACGAGTTTCGAAGAATTTCAAGTTTTATTTCAAAATATCATCAGAAATATAGGTTTTAGGAAAAAAATGACTTGGACCGTTTTTGTAGAAAATTAAATTTCCTACAAAAATGGTTATGTGATTTTTTTTGACATATTGCATATTTTGTATGCATATATACTGCATATTTTATGAGATATAAGGGCCATTCCGCAGTAATCGATACCAGAAAGTATAAAAAATAACTTGCAAATATGTATCCTTAAATAGAAAATTAATAGGCTTTATATTTTAATTTATCATTATTTAAAAGAATTTCTATAATATTTCCGCCGAATTTCGTAATATTTTGTTCAAGCCGAGTGAGCGGATTTCAAAGTCTAGTATGGAAAAAATTTACTATAATAGCGATTTTTGCGCCAATCACATTAACTAGCCGCCATTAACATTTGCTGCCTATACTGCGACTCATTATTATTTGTTAAAAAAAAATTAAAAGCGATCAGGTAAGTAGTAAACATTTTATTGATGAAATTGTAACGCAGGTATTTCTGTAACGCCCGTCACAAAATGTATAGAAAAGTTCATCCCGCATGAGGTTTACTAGCTTTTATTTTGTATTGACCTTACAAAAGTAAGGTTGGAGGATTAAACAATACTTGAAAAATATTCGTGTGCCTTAAAATAGACCTTGCGTTAAAATATAGGCTGATTTATTTGTGTAACACCCGTCACACCTTGTACCCGTTACAATTTTCTTCACTAATGTTATAATTTTTTAAGTGCACAATAGGAATGTAAAACGTTCCTTTATGTGTTCCTCTATGTGTGTCTATGTGTTTCACCTGTACAATATCGCTGTGTGAAAAAATTGATGGTTTTTTCAGACGGATGCCCAGTTCAAAAACAGATTACAGTGAGAAAGACTACGGGGTGGGCTTTCTTTGCCACTAGTCATGTATCATGCCACATGTAAGGGCGCTGTCGACGGCTGTGTGCAACTGCGAAGGATAGACTTTGGAGGGCAATAAAGTCTCGGTGAACTTTTATCAGCACAGTCTGGGAATATTATGAATATTAGTCTTCAAATCCAAAGGGCGTTAAATATCATTTCGTCAATGAAAACGACATTCATGATCTTTAAAACGAGTCAAAAAACTGATGGAATAATTGAATACGTAGTAGTGGAATTAGTAGTTACTAATTTTTATTACTTTACTCTTGGTTTTCAACTAACTTCCATGGAGTTGTTCGTCGAAATTATAAAGCAGTCAATTATTATCTAGAAAAATATCCAATTTCAAACAACTCCGCGCACTTCCTGCTATTAGCATACGAGTTAACCTGTGATACCACGTAGAGTTGATTTAATAATTGAACCAAAATAAAAATACCGTAACAATGTCAACACTTATTAGTGATGAAAGCAAACTGTATCAATTGGGTGAAAATATGCATGGTAATGTTGATGTAATTCAATGTTATTCTGTTGTCTTTATGCTCGTAACTACAATATTTTATTGATTTAATTCGAGCAAAAACGAGTTAAAGAACCGATGGAATAATGGAATTTTAAAGATGCTACCTCAACTGCAAAAACAGCAATATTTCATATACTTGAGTAGAAATTCCATTTCATATGGTCTTAAAGGGAGTTCAAACTCCCAAAAATGTCTTTTGTTTAAAGACAACAATAATCATAAAAGTCCAAAATAATAAAGAAAGCTTCAAAATTTACTTAAGAATTTGTTTAATTTATACTCGTAACACCCGTCACAAATCTTGTAACATCCGTCACAAGCTTTTATTGTAAAAGAAAAATATAAAAAGTAATATATCCACAAAATTCTTAGAGTATAGGAATGGAAGATTCTTTAACTCACAACCTAGGTATTAATTTTGCAACAAAATTTTCTAATTTAGCTAAATTTTAATGATTCATCAACAAGACAGCATATTTTGCAAGAGTACTCGTAACACCCGTCACAGGGCTGAAATCTATTATTACATGTAAACGCTTGAATAATTCCTAACGTGTTTTTGTTTTACTTTAAGAAATCATTGAAATGAATTGAATTATATTCAAAAAACAGAGATTTTTGTTCTAATTTGGAAATTATATCAGTTTAAATGAGTACAAATGTAACACCCGTTACTGCGGAATGGCCCATAACCAATTTTATCAAAAAATAAACTTCGATGATTTTGCGGCACGTGTTCTTTTGACTTAAAAAAAAAAAATTAGTGCCGTTGTGGTTTTTTGACCACAAAGAATTTTTCTAGGGGGCGTCTCGCAAAATTTAGTTTTTAACGACCAGTCTAATATATATATATATATATATATATATATATATATATATATATATATATATATATATATATATATATATATATATATATATATATATATATATATATATATATATATATATATATATATATATATATATATATATATATATATATATATATATATATATATATATATATATATATATATATATATATATATATATATATATATATATATATATATATATATATATATATATATATATATATATATATATATATATATATATATATATATATATATATATATATATATATATATATATATATATATATATATATATATATATATATATATATATATATAAATTGTAATTCTGCTCTTCAAGGAAGCACATCGATAGGACAAACACAAACAAATAGGATTTTTCTTCTTTTTTTCCACTCCAGTAAAACCACTTCCATTCTTGGATCTAAACCTATTTGAGTTAAATGCAGAGAAAAAAAAACTTTCCAGACACCAGCACCAACCTCTCTAAAAGTCTCACTCGACACACAATCTCCCCCTCTAAATCAGACTCACAATTTGGACACTAACAAATTTTACCACCCAATGTAAAAAAATAGCTGTAAATGTCAAAAGAAAATTCACTAGTTCCTCCATCTTCCGATGAAAAATTTCACTCATCAATCGGTAATCAAATAAAAAAATGGCGACTCACTCACCAATTTTCACATTACTACAACCGTGACGGAACCGATGGAAATGAACAAGCATTTTATCACCCAACTCATACAATATTTAAGCGTACGACATATACCAATTATATTAGCTTGCCGAGTCTGTTGTCTCTCATTGATTACTATCCGGACTGGAAACGTTACGCTTCCTGTATTGTGTTGATCACCACAGTTATTACACATTGATATTAATTTTTTGCAGTTTTCTATAGAATGAAATTCTCCACATTTAGCACAAGTTGGTGATTTATAGCAATATTTAGCAGTGTGGTTATACTTAAGACAGTTTAAGGAGTGGAGAATATTCGAAACAAAAGGATACACTGGTATCAGCAAGTCACAATATGAAAGCACTTGACCTTCAAATGTTATTTTGACAGAGTTAGAAACGAAAACTTTCATCTTTTCTCATATTGCGATGGACCTCTAAAATTTTAATATTACTCCGACTTACCAGTCTAGTGTCTTCAAAAGTTCCGAATCCATCAGGCATAATCTCAATATCAGATTCAATATTTAATTTAATAATTCCTTCTATTTCAACATTCGCATTTTTAAAATCAACCCGTATATCAGTGGTAAAAGCCGATTTTGTTTTATCGTTGTCTAGAATAACATTATTCGAGTAACATCATATCATCGTCTTCCTCCTCAGAAGACATCGTGATATTAGAAACACAAACACCATACACTATGTTTTTCCGTATAAATATTTTTCAAGAAAAATGATTTTATTTTAATTTAAAATACTTGACAAAAAGGAACATGTTTTTAACTTTTATAAAATCGACCTCTTACTACGGTAGAAAGAAATCGAATGTAAATCCTCTTTTTTAAAAACGACATTTTGTCTCCTTTTTCCAGCTGTATTTTTTAGTCATCAGTCAGCGAAGAAGTGGATTCAATCAAAAACCCGCTCACACCACTTTTCCGTTTAGCGTAAATACTTCTGATCATTAATTTACCATATTTCATGCCAAATTGAATGTTTAATTACATTTCATATAATCCAAATAATTACTTGTATGTCTGGTCGAAAATGTTTCCCATAATATTTTTGTCAAAAAAATTGGGTAACAAAATGTATGACTATCATTCTTTTGACACACTTTCTGTACAGTTATCGAACACATCGTCTCTTCGGGTTCTTACCATTAATCAAATATATTTTAAGACACGAATATTTTTGAACTCGCTCTAGCAGTTTTCTTGTTTTTGTCGGTTGTGACGGCCGATCGGACGGCCAGCAAACAGACTGAAATTCGTTTTTTGTTTGCTTTTTTAGAATCATTACGACCTAAAACATCGATTAATGCGATAAAAAGAAAGGCTTTGACTTTCACTTTTGTCTCGAGATTGTAATACTTAATTCTTTCGGACCGAAGTTAAATAAAACGCAAAACTCATGAGAGATGAAGCATAAGAAAATACATTGAATAAAAAAAATAAATAATAAAGGACAAACCGAGGAAGAAGCAAATAGGAGGTTTCCATAAAGCGGTAAAAAAGGATTAAAATAATCAGTGATATGATAAATAAAGAAAAGTATCAAAAACGAGTAACAGTATAACAGAAAAAATAACAATAGAAAAAAGAAGAAAGAAGAAAAAAAAGGAAAAGAAGTAAAGAAGTAAAAAAGAAAAGAAGAAAAAAAGAAAACAAGAAAAGACGAAAAACAAAAAAGAAGAAGAGAAGAAAAGAAGAAGAAAATAAAAAATAAAAAGTAAAGCAAGAAAAAACTGGCAAATCAACCAAAAAGGTGTTATGTGGTGCTGGTTGGTGGAAACGTTCTATTGCTAGTTGAACAGAATGAGAACTCTTTACATGGGCATAAGCTAGAAAAACAGTGCGACACTTGTTCGTGGTGTTTTCCACTTGTATTTGCTGTTGAAATATTGGCGTTTTTTCTTTCTAGTTTTATAATAGAATTTACAGTTTAGTTATCCATTTCTAACAAAAATTAAAAGCAATCATTGCACCTCAACAAAATGCATGTTTTTGCGGGACGTAGGTCAAAAAATAGGCATTTATATGCGTTGTTTACATGGATGTTGTAATTTTTAGTTCACAATACTTTTAACGTAGAAATACAATCTATAATCATTCATAATTTGGTAAACGTTCAAGATACAATATTCTGGTAGACTGCTGGCTGCTAGGGTTTCAGTTCAAAGAAAGCAAAATATGTAAAAAAAAATTCGTTGTTGCGATCGTTCCAAAACCAATTGATTCTAGAGATATTTAGTGAATGCTGGCCAGCATAACAAACACTGCCCAGTTTGGAAGTCGAACGTAAACACCTTATCGTTAATATAAAATATGTATGTTTCAGTTTGAAATAAAATTATTATAAAGTCTAGGATACGCGATATAAAAATTGATTCCTAACACCTGCGTATAAAATGCTAAATATTATAATTTGGTTTGTATTCGAACTTTGAGTATAACATTTAAATGTTTTCGGCTTAATTTCACATACTAAAAGATTTTTAAACTTTTGAAGATTTTGTCTTACCCTACCATATGTAGGAAAATTTATTTACATAGCAACATACCTACCAAAACTAATTATTTCAAACATCAAATTAATTTCTTTCATGGCATTCAAGGCTACATTTCTATGTTCT